>DWHO01001951.1:0-14227 GCA_018247575.1 Eurytides lysithous rurik | reverse complement strand
GTCCTCCACATATCTGCGGAAACGCATCAGCGAACGATATCTATATATACAGTGGTGGTACTACCATACAAGCCCAAAGGCCCGGTTTGCCCTACTAAGGAGTAAAATTTACAAATCTTAATTAGCACATATTTCCCAAATAGTTTATTTTTAAATTTGAGTGTTGTGGGAATTATATGCTAATTAAGATTGAAGGCTTGTATGGTAGTACCGCCACTGTATATATATAATAGTGAACATAAGTGTTGCAGGTAAATGGAAACCACCTGACGGTAAACTATGCACTTGTATAAGACAACGCAATATTTTGAACAGCATGGTTTCAAAACTGCTTAGGGCATGTACATCATCTATAGGTGATTCACCTAAATATGTGCACAGTAGTTACGCCGACAAAAGTAAGCTTTCAATCGAAGCAGTTGTGTTTGATGACCCATTTGGCGCAGATATTAAGCTATATTATTCAATGTTATAATAATATTCTTATTAATCTTTCGATAACGATGAAATAATACGGTGGAGGAGGAGCTGCAGGGATAGCAATAATGATTTCGAGCGGCCTGGGATCGCTAAACGGTATACGACCGCTTTTATATAGAAATGATAAGCGACATTGCGGTAAGGGAATGGTGGGTCCGATTCTTTTGCGTTCGATAATTGAGGAATGTACCTGCCCTTTGACTTCTTTCGAATGTCATTACATTGAATAGAAGTGTTTATATTGATATTTTTAATATTAAAGAAAAATTAAACTTACTATTAAACCTAATAGCAAATTATAAAAATAAAAAAAAAGCTCTGCATACAAATTTTCATTTTATATCCCTAAATATGGTAAAAAATTTAATACATATATATAAATCTATATACATGCTCATACCTAGATATCTATCCACAGTCGGGTCAGCAGATGGACTTGAACTCTACTCTAGTAGGACACCTTTACTGACCCCGCTTGGGGTCCAAGTCAAAGTCAAAAATTCTTTATTCAAAATTGGATTGGTTTACAATCACTTTTTCACGTCTTTCGATTCTACTACCTGTACCACTGAATTACAAGTTATTTTACTGACAATCATTAATGTAAAATTACAGTGCTCCGGTTTGAAGGACCAGAGTAATTACTGGGTATAGAGATATACCATGTTGGTTCTCTATAGCGCTGCTGTTATGGGCATACACGTCGCTCTCCATCAGGCTTGCTCGTCACAAATAAACTTTAATCCAGTATAAATAAATTACATTGTTGAAAGGCAACGTTTCTCACCAGACGAAGGCCGCGCTCGGTACGCCGATATCGCACGGGGCGATACCAGAGCGAACGCCCTGGTACGGAGCAAGGCCGCTATTGAGCCCCGGGCTGATGCCAACGCCCCACCCCGACAGCCGCACGCCGAGAACCATCCTGGGAACGGGGAGAAGGGAAATCGTTAGTGTTTTCACGTGAGACGAGTCTCTTTTAAGTTGAGGTGGCAAACGAGTGGCAGCAAGTTAACGCTTCCTGTATAGATCTCGAATAATCGAGGTGATAGAATAGAAAGGCGTAGTAGATCACAGTGACTAATACTAGGATTTAAATAAGGGCCGATGCACCTCCATCCAATGATATAAATATTTCGTCAGCGTGTAATCAAAATCATTTATTTTTAAAACATGGTCGTACAAAGAAGCAGTTTTCATGTCAATGTTATTCTAAATAATAATTAATAACATCAGCACAATAAAATCACAATACAAAGTTAAATGTAAATTTTAGGAATTACAATAAATTGTACAAAAAATATAGAAATGCATACTGTTTACAATGAGATAACACATATGCTGGCAGTATCCTTATAAATATATATTAATGTAGTTAAATAACTAAAAGTTCGTACTAAATGGGGTGTATTTAAAACTGACTCATAACTCGTAAGTAATGAAGTAAAAATCATTAACGACTTCAATTTGACTCCGTCGTCATAATACTTGAATATAAACCTTTATTAATCGAACTTGTGGCATGTAGATTGTATGTACATTCCACTATGGACAGCCGCTGAATTAAATAAATTGAACTATTTCATACTCGACTCGACAGAAGATTGAGGAACAATATGAATTGTCGTGATGTTTGTAAACCTGGCTCATAACTTACAGGTATATGACATCAACCACTTGATTTTGGGTTGCTATAAACATACACACATGTACGGCTAGACGGTCCCAAACGGCAGAAACCCGTCGGTGCACTTGAATTAAAACCCTTCGACATAACACGCCGGCCAGTAAGCCACATTCTTGTTAAAAAGAGGCCATAAACAACCGACGACGCTTCGGTAATTTGATTATGGAACGCGATGTAAATAAAACGTTAACTCGAACGTTCGAATGGAACAAGCGCATGCGCCCCGAACACGTAACATTCACTATTCGCGTACGAAATGGCAACACCCGACCCGCCTGACGCAACAAAGGTCATTGTGTTAACCCCGGCCGCGTGTTTTTGTTGCATTCTTTCGCCGATGTAAGTTAGTTTTCCTGTTTAACATGTAGAAATTACACGGTGCGGTAAAAGCGAGCGGTGAGCTTTATTCCTTTTGTGTTCGCACCAATGGTATGTAGGAAATGCTCAATTATATTTTACAATAGTGTTGATTGTTTAAAAGGTTTGTTCGGATCGAGTTTTGTATTTGCTTCGGTTTTATGTTTCGATTACGACTAACGAACAATACGATACATGATTTACTGAACGGTTGTTATAAATAGCGATACGAAATTGTTTTCTCCTAAATGAAATGACATTACACGCAGTGGCGGTACTATCATACACGGCTAAAAGCCCAGCTTGCTTTACCAATGAGTAAAAATTTTACTCCTTAGTAGGGCAAGCTGGGATTTTGGGCTTGTATGGTAGTGTCGCCACTGATTGCACGTTATTTTATATTTATATGGGACCAGAGAGAGTGAAGTCAATTAAGTCTAATGTCTATTTACAGAAAGGCAGCGCGGTATTAATCAACGACTTTGCAACGGAGTGAATTAAATCGTAGAACATAGTCGTTTCATTTCCCCATCAATAGATGGCGCTCTTCTAAATAGCATTCCGCGGGCCATAGACGCGGCATAATGGCCCTGTAAAAAGGCGGGCGGCGTATAAAGCGGTTGTTAGCCCGCGCCCGCGCGGCAAAAAGCCCAACCAGCGATCGCGAACACTCTCACTGGCGCAGATTAGATTTAACGCAGAGACTTCGCCACATATAACGAGTGGTGGTACTACCGCCACTTTACGGTTATATATGGTAGTAACCATACAAGCCCAAAAGCCCGTAACGCTCAAATTTAAAAATTAATTATTCGCGAATTATGTGCTAATTAAGGTTTATAAACTTTACTCCTTAGTAGGGCTAGCCGGGCTTTTGAGCTTGTATGGTAGTACCGCCACTGTATATAAAATTGTATTTAAGAAGAATATTTCGAGCAGATGAGCAAAATTAAAAAAAAAAGGTTAGCGTTAATTTCTGTGTAGTTATATTTTATGTATTTCAAAATGTTTTACATTATTGAGAGTAGTAGTTTTTTTTTAATCATACTAGTTATTATTAACTTCTACACTCTCATAAAGCTACTCCTAACTCCTAGTCAAAGGTAAAATGTCAAACTTTTTTAATCAATACATGTCTTCCAATTCAAAACTGATAAGAGTTAAATATGCTAAATAAGTATTACTAATTATTTGAAAATAACTAAATGTTTAGTCAATATAAAAAAAATAGATATTTTATCTCTATCCGTATCTTGGACTTGGAAATGTCAGGAACATTTTCGCCCCTCTCGAATCTCGTCGCTACAAATCTAAGGCCCAACGTAAGTTTAAACACAACTTGTATGGGCATTCCGGCTCGACTCTCGATTTTATCGATCGTGTCAGGAGACCGTCTCATTAAGTAAGTTAAATACGACTTCGGAATATTTATTGTCAACTGCCGGCATTGTATGGTAACGGTTGGCCAGCGCGAAGCTCCGACGCATGTCGGCGTCAAATTGATTGGCATTGAATGACGACAGTATAGAGTGAAGGCACAAGCTCTCTAGTTTGTATCCGTCATATGGCGTGCGTGGACTCGCAATTTTAACGTCACACACATCCGATTTTTTTGCTAAAAAATGTTTTTTGATTAATTTACAATATACGATACAAATATATAAATAACGGTTTATTAAATTCCCGACGTTTCGAACACTTTACAGACTCCATAATCACACAACAGACTTATATGGTTCACTTCTTGTCATAAGTAACCCGGGCTACCTTTAAAATTTTCGATTATATATTTTCATCTCTGAATCGAATGAAAAACACGATAGACTGAATAAATTAGTTTTATTTTAACGATTTTCCATCAAAACTAAACTCGTACAGCAATTTTTTTCTTATAACTATATACAGGGCATGACGATGTTTTATCTTATTTACACTTTACGTTACCACGTCTGACATAAAAGTCGTAATCGTTTGAATATCACACTATACATAGGCGCTGAAGTGTATACATTGAACTTTTTCATACTCGACTAGACTGAAGAGTTAGTAATGAAATTTAATATATACATATAAGTAATTATAATTATTGACTGTGTAATTGTATTTATTAACGAGAAATTCTATTTAATATAATATAGCTAAAGCAAAAAATCGATCTTCCTTATAACTCTCCGCAATTTCGTATTTCTACATCCGTGTACAGCGCGTGCGAGCATTAGAACGCTTATAGAATTTACAATGACTTTTTCAACTTTCCCGTTTTATAAAGAATATAACTGTAATATTGCAGGCGACCGTCGCGAATAAAATCTAAATTTTATTTATTTTTATTATATTGAGGTTCACCATCGTTTGTTTACAATAAATCAATAATATAACTTGAACCTAATTAATCTAACTAAATGTAATGAACTTTTAAGGTCAATACAGCAAGTCAAAAGAAAAACAAAAGTTAACATACAATAATAATGATGGTGATACAGGAATGGCAAAATAAATAAGAAGGAAATGAAATAACGAACAAATATTTTGTGATCATAGCCGCGTCTCCTAACTAACCATAGGCCAGGGTAAATGTTTAATCGAAAGATACTAGGACTATACACTATTGTTTACTGTACTATTAGCATTATCACCTACTGTTACAGCGAATGTTAAATATTATTAATAGAGTATTATCGATATCTTCCGTATAATTTATAGCCTTGTATGGTATTAATATAAAGATTGTCGGTTGGCTCTATGAAAGAGTACACTATGCGGGTGGATCGCTCAACGCTTTATGGGCAATTTTTATGAGTTAAAAAACCATGGAGCGCGCGCGCCTCACCGACCTTCCTCCAAGGACGACCACTCTGCCCCGCCCTTAGTCGCCCGATCGGCCGTGGCTATGTTTTCTTTTTTTATCTCCTCCATGACCGGCTGGAGAGAACAGGCACTTGACTCTACCATAGAGATTGGCTGATGGTTTATATTTGAGACGAGGCAAAAACTCACACTTGCTCTATTCTAGAAGTGAATGTTTCTCTAGGTAGAGATTTTTAAGGACAGCATTTTTATGGGATTAAAGTAGTCATATATTAAAAAAAACTGATGTTCATTTTCAAGCTTTAAGAGATAGGTGTTACTAGTATAATTCTCGTTTTTGGTTACGCTGAAATTATTATTTAATGTATTGTACCAACCTAACTCTATTTGCTTAGCTCTTTTTGAGATGTTCTATAAAATATATTTGCTTCTTAAATTTTATTTAGTTTATTAAAAGTCATTAGTCCTCCTACTGCTAGCCTACCTTTCTTACGCAAGAAGTTTATGAAAGAAAATCATACATGACATTTAGAAAAAAAATTATTACTGCTACTTAAGATATTTCGTGATGTTAAAATGATTTAAAATTTCTCACTTTTTTCCCACATTGCCAATGCTACATTTTCATTTAATATTCGCTACATTCACGACTACGCTGTGATAATATTTGACGGTTTTGTGACTCGAACCAAACTCTATCCAATCCAATACAAGTAAACAATAACATGTGATATCTTCCATATCTTTAAAACGTTCTTCCATAGAGTAATTTTACAACAGGACGAGAATTAAAGCGACCGTGGTAGATTGAACAAGATAAAACTCTTTCGCAATAGGATACGAGTGCACGAGGTGAGTCCGCGCCTTGTATACGGTGTAAGTTTACCAGTTCTTTATTAAGTAATTCGTTAGTGTCACACTTTATCCGGCGTATATCGCACGGCTTGTTTTCACGATGGCTATCTTCGGATGCGGTAAGGTTACACTGACGTCTTATAAACGCCCACGTAGGGCTTCGTTCTAACGAGTTAATAGATTGTAATTTTTTCAACGCTTGTTTCGCTACCGCTCGCAGGCGATTGCGTTTATAGTGCGGTGCATCCGTTTTATAGACTGAAAGCGATTTTAACAGACTGGATTCAAGTCCTGCCAGCAAAAAGTCAAAAGTTACTGTTGATGTAAATTAATGACATTTGAAAGTTGTTTTTTTTTTTCAGAAATGTAAGTTAATAGTTGATATAAATGAATTTAAAAGTAGAGCACGATGTGTTAGAGTTTTAGTGCGCTAATCCAAGTTGCCAAAAGACAAATCAGTACGGAATTGGATCGATTTAATATCAAGCAATCAGGAAAATCTAAAATACAATTTGGACCAGTTCATGTTACAATTACTTAAGCTTTAACATATCGAACAAACTCAATAGCCGGTACCAATTATTAATCGTAAAAATATTAATACAAATAAGTAACGCTTGGTAAGTTAAAAATATTTATATATAGATATTATATTTTTAACTTATCAAGCGCATTACTTAAGTTAGTAGTCTGTTCTTAAGAACCAGTGGCGCGAAGCTGTAATAATATTACTTCATCTCGCTCAATTTGCAAGCCGGAGATTATGCAAGTAATCGTTATTGCCGAACGCCCGCCAGCACACGCCTTAGCTTCATCGTAAAACAACCTTCGATATTTTAAACGATCATTCCATAGTTAATTTTATTTTCATATTCATTAAGAATGATCTGACGTACTCTTACTTGTTAACGACTCAATAGTTAAACTTCGTGATCGTTGAATTTTATTTCATTGCTGTTTAATAGTGAGATGTATTATGGAATTATAAAATTGGATTGGAGGTGATTCTTTCATATCAATCAGTCAACACCAATGTAATACTATGATTATGATCATAGACATAAACGGAAAGCTAAAATTAATTATCTTCTTGTCCTTTCGTTTCAATAAACACGCGTTGGTAGTAGATAAATGCACATTTGTGTAATAGATAGAGGTCACCTATGAATGTATTGATTAAAAAAGGTACAATCTACGATTTTTTAGATATTTATATACAACCAAAGAGCTACTTCACAGGTTATAACTCAATAGCAGTACAGCTTTTAGTTGTTAATAGGATGAATTAAAATAAGAAACGTTTATTAGCTGCCATGACAATTGTTTCTCATATTTTCTAGAACATAATAGGAATATCAAAACACATTAAATTTATCTTACTAATGTAATATATTTATTTTTAATCACTTGAAAAGAGTGAATAAATTATTTTTCGTAAATATACTTTTCACATTTCCTCAAAGTTACTGAATCCATAAAATAAATTGTCGGAAAAAAAATTTAGACTATCAAAAGACCAGACAGAAATATAGTTGAAAAGACTTCAACGAGTGACCCCAATTTGTCGTCTTTGAAGATAATGCTCATTTCATTATCTAAATGGGATATGAGAGGACGAATGCGGGTTTAGAAAAATGTTTTTTTATTATTTATAAACAATGAAACAAATTGTATTCATGATGTACGCTGTATGCGTACTGAAAAATATTTTAAGTACGCATACAGCGTACTTAAAATATTTTTTTTCGTATGTTCTTCTAAATATAAAAAGGCGACAAGGAGTTATATACATCCTTTACTTTAAAAACAGCCTTCTTTATCTTATGGCAAAATATCCTTGTCGGAAGTGTTTAAGTACAATCTTCACAATGTTATTTAGATTAAAGTAAGTATCTGTTTACATAATTTATTTGTCAAATATCTACAACACACATTATTATCAGTTAGTTAGACAAAAAATAAAAGGGTCCATTTAATTTTAGAAATTATTCATTTTCTACAGAGGATGAGGTCCTTACGTTAATTAAGTCTGATTTATGTGCATTGCTATAAAAAGAAAACAAACTCCGATGAAATAATTAACCAAATATAAATTTTCTAAAATACTCTACGTCTTATCGTTGTTCATCGGTTAAACCATATCACATCGAATAATTTTCGCGCAATTATCTTCAGAAAGGCTAAGCCGATTAACATAATAATCATTAAGCTTGCATCGGGCACGCGGCGTGGCTTGCTTATTAACATTGACCGCTCATTAACGTAGTTCGCATACTCTAGTACGTTGCGGGTTTGAGGGTACCGTTGAGCCATTTTAATTGTTAAGGCAGGAATTTTCCCATTTAGTCTAATAGGCGTCGTGCTGCGTTGTACTAACTCCTCCCGTAAATGAGAGACGCTTCCTGATATGTTATATCAGACTTTTTACAGGCTACTTATCTCCTAGTAGTTTCGATTTACGATATTGGGGATTATAAATTCGTCAGTAAATGTAATACACTTGGATAAGATAACATTTTTTAATTATTACTTAAACAATGACTAGTTATTTACATAATAGAGAAAATGACACTGTATAAATTATTTTTAATATGTCTAAATTCTTTCAAGCTTGCTGGATTCTTAGGTAAATATTAACTTACTGTTGCTTGGATCATTAATAACATTGTTTTGAACCTAAGGTTAGTATCCTTGTAAAATGTAAGGCATTTGTTTTACCGGCTATTACATAAACAGCTAGTTTTAAATTATATTTATAAAATGAGCCTGCTTCCTGTGGGCGAGGTGCTGTTCGCGAACGGAAATACGAAATTCATAAAGAACAGGTAAACCTATTATTTCAGTAATTGCTTTGTTGCTATAAAACTGCTGCTAATCCCCATAACATAGTAATGACTTTTCCTGTACGTACGAGTTTAACTATTTTGTATTTGTCTTCTTTTATTAGAGTGGCTTCTGAAAGATCGGTTTTGATAAGTAGCCCACCTCATATTGACATTTCCAAACTTTAGAAGAAAGAATAAAAGAGACGCAAGGTTATTAAGGAAGAACCAAAAACGAAATAGAATCCGAAAGGTTGTTTGTTAATGTGATGAAAATCTAATCTAGGCTAGTCTTCCATAACGTTTAGATACCTGTAGATAAGCTGGTTTAGATATTAATATGTAACACTTGCATGTAAGTTTCTGTTTTGCAACGTTTAAATTGGATCGTGGATCGTGGATTCGAATCCCACCCGAGGGAATTTGTACAAACTAAAAATAATTGTATCGGATCTGGGCGTACATTTGCATGAAACTTATAACTTTCTTACGACACAAGGTATTTCATCATAAAATAGAAACAGTGTTTTTTAAAAAAACCAAAAGAAAATAAGTATAGGAATTCTAAAAACAACATAGCATTGGGCTCTTATGGGCAGGCGTGTTACTTATCGTCATGTACTCGATTTACTCGACTCGTCACTTCATTTCCTGAAAAAAAGGCTAAGGCAAGTTTCATTTTGTTTATTCAGTTGTCGTTAACAAAATATCACCGACTTTAATCTGTGTTTTTGGGTCAAACAAAATTGTCGCAAGAGCGAAATCACCCAAAATTTATAACATAATAAAGTTTTCATTGTGTTGAAAGTTGGTTAGGTGATGTTCCATATTCTTTAACTTTTCTACGCACAGATTACGTCGTCAAGGAAGATTATGATATCAGGTAGTTAAATAAGCAACTATTTTTTATAACAAATTAACTAATCGACTAGTTGATATACATTTCAATTGGTTTTTCGTTACGCTATATTTTCTTTCGTTATTTTTTAAATAAAAAATGGAATAAGAAATTCAGTAAGGCACTGCCGATTTCCAACTGTGCCGGCGGTTCAACGAACTTCGTCTTAAGAAAGATTTGTGTAGATAAGGCCCAAGTTTTATCAGGGAATGCCTAGATCTAGGCTGCAGCGAGGCACCGATGGAGTTGCCGAAGATGCTTTTAAAGATACGGGCCTCTGTTACAGTTAGTGCCTTTCCAAGTGAACGTATTGAAATTGTAGTGTTGTTTAATTATAAATCACTACGTTAGAGATATAGTGCGTAAGGATTGCGTTAAGTTTAAACGCAATTAAGGGTGTGCTTTCGACACTTTTCTATTACAAACGAAGTAATCAAAAAGAAAATTTAAATTCAGTCTTTCTGGACCTCAACATTGTATTGTAAAATTCTACCTCCAAAGTAGTGGTATATCAGAAACCCGGTTTAAAAGACAATGTAAGTCTAAAAAAATGTCCCCTAAATAATTTTGGGTGAAGAGATATACCATATCACAATATCGGGGGAGACGAGCATATTGTAGAGTCAAGCAGATTTTAATTCGGGTAGTGTAAAATAAGTACTATGTGTGTTGTTTCGGAAAAGTCCGTCACTTAACATCAGGAAAAATTTTTGCGTTTGTTTTTCACCTAAAGTGGGAAGATATAATTGACATTATCTTTATTTCCATTTTTTATGAAAACGCCTTACGCGATAGAGAATATCCTTGTGCGGTTGACTTTTCAAAGAGATGAAGAAACTATGGGTTAAACAAAATTTTGTTCCGTACGGGATGTACCTACAACACGGCGTGTAGTGCCAGTTATCAAGTTGACTTAAAACGCTATGCAATTTTGAAATAGTGGATTGTGTTTTTAGGCTGACGCTTCAGGTCGCACCACGATCGCACAGAAAATACAATAGAAGTTTAGTAATAACAATAGTGGTATATAATCTGTTCGAATCATTAAGTTATTTTCAGCTCTGGCTATCTATTCTGTTTTAGGCCAGTCAAATTTTGTACGCTCTTCTAAAGGTGCGGCAACATATCGCAACTCTATCTAGTCGTAATAATTTATGTCCATGGACACCGAAAACTTAATAATCGTCGCACTGTATTGGACAGCTGTCAATTTTCACATTCTTTTTTTTTATGTAGTAGAAGGTAAACGTTTAAGCGGCTTACCTGGTGGTAAGCAATCACCTCTGGCCGTGGATATTCGTATTAACTTGGATTTAAACTGCGTCGCAGGCCTTTAAGATATCATTAGAGGAGGGAGGGGAGGGGAGGGGGAGGGAATAGGCCTTTGCAAGCACTGTCGTTGACCTGTCGTTTTTAAATTTTGTTCGTGCGGAAGCAACCATCAGCTCGAAATGCAGTTGCGCTGAAAAGAACCGGCGTAAAACTCAACAATGGCCCTTTTAAAATACCGTTATAATATGTTAAGGCTTAATACAATGTAACAGCTATCCCACATGCGAGTTAATCAATTGAGTTCCACACATTTTGATTTACCAGAAACTCCTGAACAGTATCAGAGGCTTTAAGAAATAATATGATTTTAATTTTAGTTTTAAAAGGGTCTAGTGTTCGATGACAGACAGTTGCGTGCATTGGATATAGTATGATAGTCCATATTATATTCAATGCACGCAGCGCAGCAGTCACAGGAACTGGGGTAAACAATATACTTGGTTTTGGTTACCACCAGGCCCACACTTTGCTCGCTTCGTCACTTTATACCCTAAAAATGTATGTATGATTTGGTTTATTAACACTGATAAGTAGAATCAGGAAGTCGGACTTACCGAACAGTTATGACGCAAAACGGCGTAAGCCGGTGGCGTGTATTCGAGGAATACTCAGTTCCGGCGTGTGGCATTTCGCGGTGCATTAGTGCTATTGAATGCCGTGTGTTGCCTAATAAGAAATTGATTTCGCACACTTGTGTCATGTGAACTTTCAAATAAAAAAAGTCAATCGATGAGTTGATTCGACAATGTGAAGTCAATATAGGACTTATATCCTATAGTAATAATCCTATATTAGTAATCAGTCTAAGTAATCTAGTCTTTATACTGTTTAGTACAAAGTTATCATGTGAATGAACAGCGTCACGTAGTACTACACCGATTCAAAACTGCTTGGCTGCTGCGTCATCTAGAGTAATCAGACGGTCTTTCTTCATACTCACGAACTGAGATATAAAAATGACGATTTATAAGTGCTCGTAAAGACCTATGTGAATAAATATATTTTAATTTTGTTTCTTTTTTTTATTTATATCGCAGTATTATCTCGAAACATGCCTTTCCTTGCAACATTTCCTTAATTGTGTACGCCGCATGTAGATCTTAACTCTACCACAAAATGTGATAAGCGATGTCAAGGGAATCGCTGGCATTCTTCGATAGTAAAGTTATAATATCGCAACGCCTCGTACGATTCAGTGCTAAACAGATTGACGCCGATATGCGACATTTCGCCGCTAGCACTTTCAATTCAATCAAAGATTTACCATACAATAGAAATAATTCACAATAAACATTGCCCATCTGGATTCGTACGGTTTACGAAGCGACTTTGAGCGCGACTGAGCGATCTAATAATTTCACCGGGTAAAACGTTACCTCTAGATTCACAACTCGTTTGAGGCAATAGCCAAAGCTTTGGCATTGTAGATCGTGGTTTAGTTTACTGTTCCTAAATTTGTATAAGCTACAGGTAGTTGCGCCGGATATAGCCGTTTTTCTAAGTAAATTAATGTATGTCCTTGTAACATCTTGTACATCAAATATTATTGTCCTAAAATGTGCGCAGCTTTTTAGTTAACTTGTAAAATTAAAATATTTTTTTATATGAAGACTTAAAATGGATGACTCAAGTGCCCTTTTAAACATGTTTGTTCATCTTCTTTTTATAAATTAAATGTGTATATATGGTTCAATCGTTAAGTTGTCAAAAGTTGGATCAAGTTAATCCCTTATGCCATCGTTATGATTGTAAAGAATAACCCAAAAAAGTACAAAATTTTTGTATTAAGAGAGAATTGTAGAGCTATAAAGAATGAATCCATTGTTGTGTAAAGGAGGTCAGGAAAACGATGTGAAAATACAGAAGAATAGGAAAGAAAGATTTTCTTTGACCAAATTAAAATAAATAATTAATTGTAAATATTATCAAAAGATTTGAACTATCACCCCGTGATACAAAGGAGTAAAAAAACCTCAAGCTAACAAATAAAATGCAGTCAACGCTCGTGAAGATGTATAATGAATATTTAGACCAAAAGAAATCTTTATAATAATTCACAGGTTTTAAGTTATGAAATTTGCAACTCAATAATTGTTATTTTTATTCTTATTACAATCAAACTGATTACATGAAATATGTCCAAGGTATTTTCCTATAGAAAATATCGATAATAATCGGGGGATATCGCTACTAGATCGATTAGAACACCAATAAATAAAGATCCTTAAGCCGCTAACGATCCGAACGCCCGGTAATGTTGTAGTATTTTTATTGTTAAGCCAACGCGGATAATTTATGTCCACAATTTCCCTTCGGTGCGAACGTTGTATAAGGATAATAAATATGGATTACACAACGGACGCCGCCCACGAGAGCCGGGTCAAAGTAGTGATAATAATTTGCATGAATCCGAAACGGGAAGAACACTTATCAATGCCGATGCCAGTACATCAGGGCCCGCTTTCTACATCGCGAATAAGAACGATCGATACTACGCCCTAGTACAATAGAAATAGAACTTATTCCACCTAACACCCTAAATAACGCACAGCATTATTCTATTCCGAACTCGAGCGTGGAGGTTGTATTTCTATCCGTCGTCCGCTTAATATCGAGCTTTAGAAAGATAAAGCAAAGTTCGAATTTCGAATATTGGAGCCGCTTAACGGTCGCCCGACACAAAGATGGCCGCTGTTATCTGTCAAGATAAGTGATCTTTTCTGGGCGTATAAACGTTATTTATTCGGTTAGCGGCGATTCTATTACATGGCAAGGCATTTATAGAGCTCGTCAGTTGGTATCAAAGTAATTTGAAGGATCAATCCTCGTTGTAATTAGATAAAAAAGGATGATAGTTATTGATCGAGCACATTACACTTTACTTGCTTTCATATACGATATACGAGGAATCGTTCGGATTAATACCAGCTGCCAAATTCTGCCGCCGAACAACGCGACAGACCTCCCGGTACCATCCATACCACCTGG
>DWHO01001950.1:0-14228 GCA_018247575.1 Eurytides lysithous rurik | reverse complement strand
GAGTACTACAACAAACAAAATGTTCAAGTGTATGCACAAAGCTCTAAAGAAGCTTCCGAGGTAGTGGCCAAAGTTCAGCGAGGCCATCATCCAGCATACGTTATGGTTTGATGGGGTGTCTCCTACCAAGGGGTTACAAAACTCCATTTTTTGCGAAAATGGAGTGAAAACTTCAGCCAAAGTGTATAGTATAGTGTATAGATTCCGTGTTAGAAGCTGTAGTTAAACCTCTCAACAACACCTTATTCAAAAACGAAGAGTGGACTTTCCAACAGGATTCAGATCCCGAAGGCCAATCATCAGCCTTCGGCTAGTCTGGACTTAAACCCTTTGGACAATAAATTGTGGTCTGGGCTAGAGGACATGGCCTCCTCTAAGCGGAGGAGGCCATGTCCGCCTATATATATATATATATGCGGTCGTATATATATACGACCGCATCTACACAGCAATACACACAACCTCTTATAAAACAATAATATATTGCATTTTAACTGTCTTTAATTATTTTAGAATTTCAAACGAGACAACGACTTTCAGACTTTCTTGGAATACGATTACAGTTCCAAAGTTATCGTAAATTTTGCATTCCATAAACTTAATAATTGGGACGCCTAAATTATATGGACACAAAAAAATTATTAGTTATAGATAGAACAATTGGCAAACTACGATTATATTTGTTTTTCAGTATAAGTAGTGTGAATATAATTTACACAATCTCGTCTGAGTTATAACTAAACTATACGACTCTTCTCATGGTCGAAGTTGTAGAGTTACTTACGACGTTATTATTTAACCTGGTCTATATGCTGTTATAGATATTCTCGGCATCTCATTCAACCATTGCCGACGACTACTTTCGAATTAATATAAATTCCCAGTGTAGTTATGAAACTTAATAGGGTTTTCCTGATATTTAATCAGGAAAACCCTATTAAGGTTCATAACTTCTTCGTTTCAGAAACTACCTTTGCCGATTAAAATCAAACTGTTCATTAACTATGTTACTGCCTGAAATAATAACAAGCCAATAAACTCTATTTTGATTGTATAATATCATGGAGGACATACAGTTGTATATAATATACACCTGCGAATATCACTTTAGAATATTGTGGTCACCTATTTACAAAACAATTCTAAAGCGCAAAAAGACACCAATCTATGAAAATAAATCCGAAGACTCAGTTGGGGCATTTGGTATACTGCTGGATTCAGTGTCGTGTATCGAGGGTCCGGGTCTAGCCTGAAAGAAGTATTTGTTTCATCTCTAAATAAGTAATTGTTTCAAATCTGGGCGTTTGTCCGTGTAAAGTTAATGTATGTAAAATGAAAAAAGTTCTGCATCTACTGTAAGGTTTACAGAATGCGTACTACCTTCTTCTGTAAGGTTTACAGTAGAAGAATAAGAAGTGTTTATTGAAAAAATTAAAAAAGTAACTAAGTTAAAGAGAAATGAGGTATTACAAACTGCTTCCTACAACGGGCTTTATACAGTAAATTTTGTTTGCACTCTCATTCTGTTAGCTTAGTACTGTATTAACCGCAGAGCTTGCTCTGGGCAAACATACCGACTTGTACCTAGTGTAGGGGTGTACAAATATTTGGCACTTAGTCTTGTAGTGTCGAAATCAATCCTTATCTGTTTGTTGTCATTTCAAACGTTCTTTGTATATTTATGTAATATAACTTAGTAGACAATGAAAGTGAAACAGATTTAAATTTAAAATGAAAGAGAAGATACGTTTTACGTAAGAAAAACACGAATATAAAATATATTTCTCAAAAACTATACAGCGTTCTGCGAAGATAGAGTTATGTGGGCCTTTTAAATACCACTAATACTTCTTGGTGGCCAATCTCAGTGCCAAGCCAAGCCTTTTGTGGGGATCCGGAATACATTAATAAAGAAGAAGACATATTGAATATGACGTATTTTATAAGTGGCCCGTAGTGCGACTGGCCCGTTGGTGTAGTGGTTAGTGCTTCTGACTGCAAAACCAAAGGTCGTGGGTCGATTCCCACCCAGGACAAAATATTTGCGCGATGAGCATAGGTATTTGTTCTGTGTCAATTATTTATATAAGTATATATTTAAAAATATATATAAGTATGTATATCAGGTGTCTCATTATCATAGTACACACTCTGCCTAGTTTGGGATCAGATGGCAATGTGTGAGATGTCCCATGATGTTATTATTATTATTATATTATTATTATAAGTACAAATTTTAATTTTTATAAGTTATTCTTCATCTTTAGATAAAATGCGTCGCAGCGGGGTTGGAATACTCGGGCGGGCTAGAGCGAGAACGCTGAAAATGACTGTTACCATAGTCTTAGTGTTCTTCGCGTGCTGGTCACCCTACTATTGCTACTGTCTATGGTGAGGAATGATTTTTCAAATACTGTTTTCATGGTTTTAAAATTACTTTTATTTAAGTATTATCAAATATGTATTTATGATGAAAAAGTAACTAACTTCGTCATTATTTATGTTCATTTCATTCAAATTTATATAGAGTATTCAATTAAAAATCCTAATACATTTAATTCGCAAATTACAGGACCGTCTTACGTCAACTCATACGCTTCACTCTTTGCTTCATTCATTCATTCACTCTTCATACGTTCCCCTTGAACTGAAATTTTATTTTTTTATGGAGTAAGCGGCCAACGACTTTATGGAAAGCGATTACGGCTTTCAATGGACGTTTGCACCATTACAGAACTACCCAATGCGTTGCCCAGCCTCTAAAGTGAGGATTTTTGAGGACAGATTGGGCTACTTCACTCGCCGGGCGAAACGCGGAAGCAAAAACACTTCACTTCACGACTTTATGTGAAGTCGTGGTATTTAAACGGTTTGACCGGCCCGTTCAGAGCTGCTTTGCTCTACCACCGAAGTAGTACTGAAGGACAATCTTCTTACCTAACGGCTAGCTTTGTGGCTGCATTTGTTATTTCCAATTTTTAATATTTATCTTTAAAAAGATAAGGCAGTCAGGTATAATGATATTACCCTTTTTTTAAAGGTACTGGATAGACAAAGAATCGGTAAGAAGTCTGGACCCGGCCTTCCAAAAGGCCATGTGGCTGTTTTCATGCACGAACTCCTGCGCCAATCCCATCGTCTATGGCGTATTCAACAGAAATCGATGGCACACTGGGCCGGTATGTTTATTTTTATTTACAATGTTTAATACGTAAAATTCTTTATAATATAAGTTATACTTACATACTTTTCTTTCAGAACGCAAGACATCGCAATGGAAGTATGCGGAGAGGCTCGAGGTTCCCGTATGGTGACTCTATGGAGATATCAGCGGCGACACTCGCACGGGCGAGAAGCTCGATTCACAGCGAGAGGAATGGCAGAAAGGACTCATCGTTCAACACCAAAAACGGAACACAGAAGCAGTTGAACCACAACAATAATCTTGTTACCAACGGAATAGTCTGAACTAGCAAATAACAATCGAAACTAACAGTGGGTTTGCACAAACGGAACATTCATAAAAAACATGTTTAAATCTCTGATTTTTGAAGTAAATAGAGGCACGGCCGCACTGCACGACTTTTGGCAAATGATATGTCAAATATATTGCTTAGACATGTTCCGAGTGTTTCATGCGATGTGTTTCGAAACTCTCACGTGTTTAACGTTTTTGGTGCGAACCTGCAGCAATGATGCGACAAATAGCAGCTTAGAGAACTAATAACTAAAATCTATAACGATGAAGAAACAAATATGTATGGATCTATTGTTCTCTTTCTTATAGTTACTATAGCTCTGGTAATTGTAAATTGTACCAAATAATTTAAGGGTGATATAAATAATGTATATTTTTAAACCTATGAATGTATATATTTGAACAGCAATGGATCGGACTTGTAAAAGAAAGCTTTAAGAATAAGTCTTGAGACATATCTAGCGTCTAAATTGTAGAGACAGTACCAAAATTATTTAACCGTAGGGGTCGTTAGCCGAAATAACGATGCATGTATATTAATTTCAAGAATTAAAAACATTGTTAATTATTTAAAATTACTTCATTTAAATATTAAGATTCTTTAAAAGTTTCACTGCGACTTCAATTTATATAAGATCATCGATTGTGAAATAGCGAGCCAAGTGTTTGAGGGTGCAACGATTAATTTTTATTTATTAGAAACATTCCTAATTTCCAACTCGTTACATGTTTACTAATATAACTTGCTATTCGTTTCAACAAATACTCATTTATCGTTATTGTTAAAACCAACATTCCAAAGTCTTAGTTTTTAAGTTCTAACTTATACGTATATTTATTAAGAGACTGAATTTACCTAGCTTTGTAAATAATTGCTACACCAATTAGCTACTAAGAACCTGCAAAAGTAATCCTTATAAATTTAAACGCTTGTTATGAATAATTTTGTTAATGATATGTTGTTATCGTTATGTTTTTCAATTCATTTGTTTTACTTTAAGGAAGGAAACCTTGGCTGTGAGGTGATTCAGATGTGACTAGATAAAAATGAGTTTTATACGAAACATTTTACGTATAACGATTTCAATGATGACCAGAAATTAATTTTCATAAATAAACTTCATAATCCTAAATACGTTTGGTTTCATTTTAGTTTAAGTGAAAATAAAATCGATTACGGTATAATAATTATTTATTACAATAATTAACATTCAATAAGGGCCAAGAACCAATACTTAGAATAATTTCTGCTGTTTACAATCAACAAATGTACATTTTGTACTTACAGTAACAATTGAAACTGCTTATTATACGTAATAATCATAACACAATAAGCAAAAAACATTACATTATTGATATAATGTAATGTATTTTGCAAAATGTCGTAACTTATGGCAATAAATTACGAAATTTTGCAAAACTAGTAACGAACTAAAAATACAAAGTTAGTAAAGTGAGTTGTAATATTTTTGGTTCTAATTTTAAAATGAAATAACAATTACTACTGACGTCAAATAAATGTTTTACGAAACTACACAGTTAATACATTACGACGACCACAAAACTAATCTAGCCAATTTAACAAAGTATAGTTTTCTAAATGTTTGTTGCGTATATAAGAAATGACATAATAACATACAAATATATGATATATTATTGTGTTACTATGTATTAAAAATGTTATTTTAAAATAGCAGTTCCTCGTTTGAGATTAGTATGTGGGATTTGTGTTTTATTAACAAGTTAGGCCAACTTTGAAGACACAGAATCATCTTCGTTAGTCATAACTAAACTTTAAAGTGCAATTTAGATATTCTTTTCGCTATTTCAATGATTTAATAACTCTAAATCTCGGAAATTAATATACAATTAACGTCACTGAAAACTATTAAACATCGTCATTATTAATTATTGGTAGTTACATATTTAAAACAAAAATCGTACACTTTACTTTTAACAGTGTTGATTTAATAAAACGATTATAACATTTATATGTTCACACGATGTGTTCATGAAGAAACATTTAAATTATCTCTTTGGAATGCAAACAGATGTATCGCCTGGAGTTATATTATAATGTATATACACTAAATAAATAATTATACTTAATTACGATATGGCACATTCCCTAATAAAGATACATATTATAATAATCCACTACACATCTACCTGAAGATATACATTCATACAAAAATAGAACAGTTTTTAGTCAACAAAATAGATTTAAATAGGGTAAAGATTGTCGAGTTTTCGTTTTCTCCCCTTTTAAAATAATTAATTTCGATCACAAAATATTTTAATTTTTATTATTATTAAAATTCCGTTCAAAAAATGTTTTTTTGAGTATTCTTAATTAATTTTAATATTTTATTTTTTATCATCGTTTTTAAAATCAAGCTGATGTCTTTCAAACCTATTACATAACATCTCAAAATCTCATGATTAAATGCGAGCTTCAATAGAGAGATGATGAAATACAATAATCCCCCGGTAGATTAGTTCCGCGTTATACGAAAACGTGTTTTATTCACGTATAATACGAAAATGCGTTATAAGAGTACCGTGTTATAGGGGGATTACTGTAGTTCTAAGTACATGAGATTTTGTGGATAGCTTTTTTAACCAGTTATGCATTATCCTAGGAAATAGCATATTTAGAACACTCTGATACATTGTTACGCTCAACTAACAAGACTATACGTAGACATCAACTATTTATTAACCTATAATATATACTTGTTAGTCGACTCGATTTTCTACGCTTTCTAACACTAATTATCATATCGGTAACCGAAACTGTGTTGACTAATATAGCTTTAAACATTTCTATGCACAAAACGCTATAATAACTTTCTGGTATCTAGCCGCCATTATAAATCATCTTTATAGAAGCCCACTGGATAAAACTGTTGCGTTTCTTTCTAAATAACATAAATTAGATCAACCATTTTCCTAAACGTCTGACAAGGAGAATAATCGTCAACGTCGTGAAATCGTCTCGCGCGTCGTCGAGAAATCACGTTACTGTTAATAGCGTTGTTCGAGGGCATCACCACCCTAGCCGCTATTCTCCTGGGCGTGTAAGCAAGCTCAATGATCGCCCTTCTCCAGCTCCGTGAGCTCGTGTGCGGGAGCTAGCTCGCGGTCGTTCTGTTGCACCGCCCGCGACTTCTCGATGTCACCTTGCGACAGCGATGTGACAATAATAGCTCCCAGCGCGTCGCAAACCACGTTTATGGTGGTGCGGAATCGATCGCTGTAATATTTTTCAATAAATATCAAATATGATTTTTTATGAAAAACAGGATATTTTATTAACCACTTGAACTTCTGCGTATATAGAACGAATCAAGATTTTCATTTTGATTCGTTTTATATACGCAGACGTAGATAAAGGTATATATTTTTTTTAATTGTACTTGTAGTTTACACTTACTTTTTATAAACGTTTTATCGAGGAACGTTATGCATTTTTTTGGCACGACAAATGTTGATTGCGTGCGGAATTTTACCGCCAAAACGATTCGCGACTTCCGGATGTTCAAGTGGTTAAAGATACTGTTTTTCATAAGCATACATGATTATATTACCAATATCGATAAGCACATATCGACGCTAGAAAGCAAAAACATAATAAACAGAGACACGTGGATTCATTTTTTAAAATATTGTTGAAGTCAGCAAATTAAACCAAGTCGATTGGCTGAAGCCTGGTGAAAAGTTTTGGTTTTGCCGGTGACTACGTTTTTGTTTTCCAGCGTCGATATTAAATTCGGAAATGGTAATAGATTTTTTTAGGAAATGAGTTGACGAAACGCTTATAGCAACACCGTTACTGGTATTTGAACCGCATTATTTCATAACTGTCTCTTCTTGCGTTCGTCTGAGATACCATATGGGAATACATCCAGTGGTTGCACTGGCAACTTTGCTCTTTAGATCGGAAAACAGAAGTGCTTTAAGTTTCGGTAGAATAACTAGCAATCCTAGTCCCACCATTTACAAAATAAATGTTTCAATCATTTGACAGTAATAAACGATTACGAAATTTGTCGACAACTTTTTTGTGAAATTATTATATTACAAAACCCTTATTAAATTAAACTATTCTTGTAGAATAAGGAACTGTTCTATATTAACTATATATAAAGATAGTTTTTGTGATTCAGCATTCAAGTGGAAAGAGGAAAAATACTGAAATTTTATCTCAACGACTGGTTGCAATGACTAATAAATTCTACGAGCTGTTTTATTACGCTGCGTTAGCCGGAATATTGTTTGTTAATATAGATTCAAAACTCACAGGAGCCAGTCGACCGCTAGGATGATCGAGACGTCTTCGGCGGGAAGATTGACGGTGTCCAATACCATTACCATGGTAACCAAGCCTGCTTGCGGGATACCGGCCGCGCCAATGCTAGCAGCTGTTGCGGTCACACTTTGAAACAATGTTCCATGATTAAGATAATGAAACTAGCGATCTTTACTCTTTGCTGGTGAGTAGACCAGTTTTTTTTTTGTTAAAAATATATAGTATAATTTTTGATACATTTATTACCTACAGTTAAAGTAATTCTGTCACATCAATACTCTAAAATTGGATGTAACAGATTAGTACGGCTCTAGCCGTTATATGGTTATATCCTTAGAGCTGTGTAATATGTGGAAAATATTTGATAATTGGACAGATTCTTTTTTAATATCCTATTGCTATAACCGGCTATATATATATATATTACAAAGTTCAATGATGAAGAATGTTATCCATCAACGTGCACATAAAAGCCGCTCTTACTAAGTTTTGGTATTATAGGTCGTTAACAAATGCCAAACGGTATAGAATGTTAGGAAATGTCATAACCCATAATGTAATTTACGGTGGTAGAGCCACGCAGCTGTTCCCGCTGCTGAATGGGCTGGCTCGAACCGGATAAGTACCACGACCTCACAGAAAATCGGCGTTAAGTGAAGGTTTTTGTGCTTCGCGTTTCATCCGGTGAGTGAGGTAGCCAGTTGCCAATCGCCCTCCCTGGTGTAGTGAGGTGGCCTCTCCTTCCTCTCTACCTCCCCTCTCCACCTCTTCCTTCATCCCCCTTTTTCTCCCGCTCTCCTCCGCGCTCCCTCCCATTTGTTGCCCCTCCCTTAAAATTTTCTCTCTTTCAAATATTCCCCTCCTTAAAGGCTGGCAACACACTTGCAAGTTCTATAATGCTGCAAATGTCCATGGGCGGCGGCAATCACTTACCATCAGGTGAGCCGCTTGCTCGTTTGCCAGCCTAAAGCATAAAAAATATCATTAAAAAAAAAACACTGGCAACTGGGTATCTTTTCAGGCACACAATTTGCCTCATTTTCTTTTGGTATGTATATGACACAACGCGTTTGCAAAATAGAAAATATTTTTCTTGAAAGTTTCGAGTGATGAAAATGACTCACATTGGACATTGTCGTGCAGAAGTGGCTTTAACAAAGGATTAACCAAAGCTAATCGAAGATTTGCGAGCTTGTTTATTAGTGTATTCAATTTCTCATAGTACACTTACAAAGTAATGCTCGTGTCATTTGATAAGAAGCTCAGATGGCGTTAACAATTTGTACTAGACCATCACTTTTTAGACGTAAGTTAAATATAGCCTAAGTGCATTTTATCGACCTGATTAATATGATGAAAACTTAATAATCGTAAATTAAAGAGTCAAACTTTTATCGCAAGTAACAAACTTCGTTTCTTTGCTTCTTTCTGATCAGTTTAATCATTTGTGTCGTCACTGTATATTATATAGAATTTTCTATGCTCTGAGGAATATTTTAGGAATTCGGCTCATTCAGCTGCTGAGTTCTGCCTCCGTACAAGGCGACGCCATCAGATATCATCCCTAGCATCCATAGCATGCAAAGCATGTGGATAGCTGTTAATCCGCCACTCATTACTGCAAGCATGTTACATTACTTTGCTAATGGAAGTCGATAAAGTGGCATTAGGTATATTTAATTGTAATTATCGGTTAGGTATTTTTTAAATTATGTTTTACCGTTATAGAAGAGAGTTGTTATTATATGTCTTTTTATATAAATTACTAGAAATTATCGATTGTAAATAAGCAACAGCAGCTAGATAGATCCATATTTTCATGTAGTATTATATATGTCAAAAACTTTTATTTTTTGTTCATTTTAATATCTTAACAAGAACCACAAGGCAGCATCATTAACATGTTTTATTAACATTCACGTTGCTTCATTTTTTAATATATTAGTCATATTTAATCTGTGATTAAAGGATTCTTTAATTTGCACTAAATGTAATGTTGTGCACGCGATGTGCGTATGCAATAAGGGGTATGTAAAATAGGATGTCTTGTATGAGTTGAATACGATTTAAAGCGTTAAAGATAAAATTTCTCACGAATGTAATCTTTATATTTTAATATTGTGGTTTCCGCAATTGGAAACAAAAAGAGGAAAAATTCAAAGGGCAACAAATATTCTTTGAAATAGCAACGAAACAGATCGGTATGAATTTCAGTGTAGTGTTAATATTTAGAACGGAGAACAACATAGATTGTATCTATATTACATTTTACAAAGAAAAAAACTAATAACAGTTTTTTTCACGAAATATGTATTAAAATGTGCTCATTTCAATTTAATTAAGTCATTGTTACTGAAATATGCAAAAGTAAAATTGGATATATTATACATAAAATTCGATAATTGTTTAAGTTTCTGGTAGAAAAAATGTGTTTATTCCGCAATTACTGCGTGCGCTACTATTACCGGTGTTAAGTGAAACATTACTGTTATAGTATTGTTTGGGAATATTTATTATTCCGTTGTAGGCAATAAGTTAGAAAAAAGGAATGAGGTTTTATTTATGAACATTAAGGATTGGTAGTTATTTTACCGTCGAACAGTAGTGATTTTTACATTTTTTTTTTAACTTTGTTAACCATTTTATTTTCTTTAGTTTAAATTGAATATTTTGTATGATACAAATGATAATTTTGTTAGAGACAAATATTGCAATAGCACAATGTTACTAAATAACTTTATTGCCAAGTTTCACTAAAGCTTGTCATTGTAACGGAGCGGATAAAACTAAAAGCGAGTGTGAAGCCTGATAAAGCGTCAATTGAATGAAATCTGGACGCGTACGTTCGTGTACTAAAACAATGTTTTTTAACTTTATAATATAGTTAGTCCTGCCACAAATATTGTTATAAAGGAAAACAACATTTATTGTACGTAACATTTATTACTATTACAGTGTGTAAGTTTAATATCATGCATTCATATAAAACCATTAAAAATATATAAAGCTTATTCGAAGGCTAGTTATTAATAGCAGCACGCACTCTTTCTATGGGAAAATTCTTCACTGCCAATCGTATGGTTTGTTTTAGGGACTCCGAATTATCATGGCATTTAGAGCAAGCCTTACAGATAGTAAGGCTTGCTCTAAACACTGACTATAAATTACAATTCAGTGGATTAAAATCAGGACTAGATGACGGCCATTCTTCAGCTCTGATGCAGTCCGGAACGTTCGTTTCTAACCAAGATTGGGCGGATCGAGCTTTATGACCCGGCGTCTAGTCATGCCGAAAGGACCATTCTTGGTTATTGAACATGGCGTTTATAAGGGGCTCAACTTAGCATTCTCGAGAAGGTAGTATCTTGATACATTTGTGCCGATGTTTTGATACCTTTTTCACAAAAATATGGCTCGTTGACTCCTTCATAGCTAACACCCCACCAAACCATCGCTGAAGTCGGATAACGCCCATGTTGTACTCTGTTGACTAATTGGAAAGCTTCTTTACAGCTTTCAGCATAAATACGGTCATTTTGTTTGTAAAAAATTACTCATCCGTAAACAAAATTTTTCTGTATCCTCCCTTTGCGTACCGTGTTTTTTACCACCCTATCATTTTTTAAATTATCAGTTAAGAAATGACCGGTGCATCTCTTATAGGCATCAGGTCCTAAGTCATCTTTTAAAATACGCGACATGGATCTAGGTGCTATCTTCATCTCCTGAGATAAAATCGTTTGCTTTCGGACAGGATTACTTCGAATTCTTTCCCTTCCTGCTTTGATCAATTTTTTCGCACGAACTCTATGTGTACGGCCAGATCTTTTTCTTACACAAACAGAGGAGATTCATGGTACCTATCAATAGGCCGGTACGCAAACATTTGACTAATACCAAACGTATGGAGGATTTTAAAAATTGTATTTGGCTTCATATCTAATCTATGTAATGCAATCATAGCGATTTAGTTCTCTTTATCACCCCACTCCATTCCAATATCGCAATATATTGGCGCGAAAATAAGAAAACATAATGAACAATTGTATAAAAATGACAGGTTCCAAATTCATAAGTAATATTTTATTTATTTTTGATTCTAACAGTATTTATGGCCAGACTAAATATATTTGTGTTTTGTGTTTTCAAAGTTCTACTAGGTACAGAATATAAATCGGCGCAAGCGAACTGCGGGAATAGTTATACATATGTATATTTGTCATGTATGAAAATATTTTTTTTGTCAAAAATAAAGCTTTCCGCTGTTAATGTTTCTTCATCGAAACATTGCAAAATACGGGATATTTTTCATTTATATAAAAGCATTTGTTCTGCACGCTAGTATTCGCATGGTGTGCACATAATTTTCGTCACGTAATCACTCGCACGTAGCTGATGTTTACTCACATACGATTTTCTTGACTCATTTTAATTTTGAAGCGATTTTCAATCGACTTCTGTGACACTCTTTAAAAAAAAAAAATAAACGTATTTTAAAATTATCGTAAATAAATTAATCGCTTCTACTTCAAATATCGTGTTAATGTAACTTATTGATTAAGTTGTGTGTGGGTATTGGTTGCGGTGGTCGCAATCATATTAACAAAACACTACCGGATGCAGGCTGCCATTGTTGCTTACAGAGGATATTTATTTATTGTATATTATTGTAAATTTATATGTTGAAAAGAAATAAATAAGAAAGACTTTGAAAACGTTTTCATGGTTATCTGAAATTTTAAATTTTAAATGGTATTTATACAATTTTAATCACAATGTATGTGATAAAAGTTCTTATGTTATAAACATTTAAATTTAAATTCTCTAAGTTATGATAAAAATTGATTTCAATTTTAACGCATATGGTTAACACATACGAGTGTTGAGTTCACTTTAAATATTGACTGAGCTTTTAAATTTAATATAAAATAGTCTCAGGAAATTCAGTTTGGAATAACTAAAATTTACTCTGTTTTAAATCAAAATGTAGATAAAAACAGGCATAGTATCATATTTAAGTGAGATTGTTTAATAGATAGATTTTAGTTGGAATTAATTTTATACACTTTTTTATTTCCATACTGTTACTAAGCTTTTAAATTTATTTCCTGAGATTATATTTATGTTCCTGATTCAGTTTTTTTGAGCAAATCAAATCAAGTTGTTGCTAAGTCACACGTCTGCCATAACCACACAGTGCCCTAAAACAGCTGTTTGGCTTTACGCTCTCTGCTCCAGGAGGTAGAAGAAACTTGTATCATTAGGAAAATCACGATAAAATATTAAATATTATGTTTCATCTAATTCCAATTACATTAATTTTATGAAATTTAGTCAATCATTCAAGAAATATCACGAAAAATAAACCCAAGTACGATATAGTTGATAGTAGAATAGTAGATAATTCCATCGCCATTCTATTAGACGCTATAGATAACATTCCTCGTACTTATGTTTTGTCGATATATGGCAAAAACATTGTGTTATTGTGGTATATATATCGATAAAGAACGTTATTGTAATTTCAAAACTCTCTGATATAATTACAGAAGAATTTCATTTTTTTGCGAAGAAATTGTCTTTATCACCTCTATTTATATATGGTATCGGAGGTTGCATATCTAATAGACATTACCGGCGTTGTCCGGCAAAATTACTTTAAATAAGCCATTGATAACACAGCCCTTGTTTTATGTATCAAGAGATGACCGTGGCCTAGGCCTTGGCCTTCATAATGAAATCTAAACGCAACTAGTTCTGACATAATTTCCCCTTGTACCCATAATCGATTAAATTTATTTGCAGTATGGTGCTTAATAACTAGAGGGAAATGCATTTAGGTAGAAAGCGGAAGTCCATTAAAGTTGCTCGCTATATGTGAATTACATATCTATTTTGGTGTACGAGAAAACTTAACGTTAACGTTAAACTTAACGTACAAGCATGTTATATCTTGTTAAATGATAGTTACAATGACTTTGTGATGTTGTTTCTTCGTTTGGTTATGGTTTTATCAGCTGGTCACATGATTGTCACAAAATAAAGTGATCCATATAAGTCGGATTGGCATATTAAAAGGCGACGCCGTCTAGTCGACGGAGTCGTGCAATCTGTGTTATTTTAATACCTCCGCACCTAATCTCTTTCCCCAAAAACTTGTGATCTCATATTTATGCCGCCATAGCTGAAATCATTCGGAAGAATATGCGTGGATAAGAGGTATAGGCCCGCGCATGAAAAAACAGAGGTTGTAGGATGGAAATCCGCGGAGGGTAATGAATTTTTAGTTAAGGGATTTTATTTTATTTTTAAAGGTGGTATAGACCCGCTGCTGAATGGGCCGACTCGTACCGGATAAGTACCGTGACCTCACAGAAAATAGGCGTAAAGTGGCGAAAAATTCCCCCCTAAAAGGCTGGCAATGCATTTGCTAGCTTT
>DWHO01001949.1:0-14228 GCA_018247575.1 Eurytides lysithous rurik | reverse complement strand
GTATTATTTTATAATGTTATATTATAAAATAATACAGTAATCATTGTAATATAATAATTAGAAGAAGGTACAAGGAAAGTAGTTAAACAGTAACAAATTATTTTTGTATATAATTTGAAATAACTGTTTTAAGATTTTCTGGACAGTCATTATATATTATTTTCAATTTTATTTGATGTTACAGGTGACCCTTTTCCACCGTATAATGGAAAATTGCGATTATACAACATGCGTTACTGCCCCTATGCTCAAAGGACTATGCTTGCACTCTTGGCCAAAAATATTGACTTCGAAGTAATCAATGTTAATTTAATAGATAAACCTGAATGGCTCTTCCAAAAGAGTGCCGGTGGTAAGAGCATTTTTATAGTACGGTTTCTAAACATTTACTGTTCTATTTTAATTATTGAGTTGTATTTTGTTACACTGAATGAATATCCAATAAATGTGATTACGGACAGGGTTTAAAATATAATTTGTATAAAAGAATTCAACAGCATCATTATGCCATCCTTGCCATGTGTGATTTTTTTTAATTAAAATTTGTAATGTTTTACAAAAAAAAATTTTAGTTATGATATTAATCATAAATTATTTACTCAATTTGAAACAACACATATCTAACTTTAGGAAAAGTACCATCGTTGGAAATAAAAGAAGATGTATGCATTTACGAAAGTTTGATAACAGTTGAGTATTTAGACGAAGTCTATCCTCAAAGGCCTTTATTGCCTAAAGATCCAGTAACTAAAGCCTTTGACAAAATTATTGTCGAGACTTCGGGAACAGTGAGTATTAAAATGTTCTGTTGGTGGTTCAGTATTGCAACCAAGCATTTTATTAAACAACGTGTTTATTTTCAGTTATTTACACTTACATTTAGACTTTTGAGGGAACCTGACAAAGTTACGAATGATCTTATCGTTTCCTATAAGAATACGCTACGTTTTATTCAGGATCATTTAAAGAAAAGAAAGAGTACGTTTTTAGGAGGCAATAATCCTGGCTACGTAGACTACATGATCTGGCCATGGTTTGAAAGAATTCTTGCATTTCAAGATAAATACGATGTTTTAAACATTGACAATATTGAATTGAAATTACTTGTAAGTTTAATTCTGTTTTAATATTGTGTAATTTTTAAAAGGTATGGTTCCAATTAATAAATATAATTTATTTTTTCAGAATGACTACATTAATAACATGCTGAAGGATCCCGTTGTAAGCCGCTACATGGTACCCAAAGATATATATTACAAATTTTTTGAAAGCTACAATCTTGGCAGAGTGCCAAATTATGAATTATTGTACAAATAAATATGAAATTTATTTATAATTTTGGGTTAGGTTGGTTGATTTAAATTATAAAAAACATGCAACACTTATTTGTGTTTTATTTTTAATCAAGTCATTTTTCTTATTCTAATAGAAGACAATGTTATCATTCCTCAAAAAGAAGTATCATACATAAGATAGTTTAACTTCTATCTCACTCAATGATGGTAGATAAATATTACATGTATATCAAAAATGTTGTACAAAGTGAGAAAAATAAATAAATAAGAGGCCTTAAAAGTCAAAATAAACAATAAGAGCTTTAATGAGGATATCTTATTAAAGAGTTGAATTAACTGTAATAAGAATAACTGAATAGATGTTTTATAATGCATACACATATCACATTGAGCATCAAATGTCTGATTAACCATTATATTTATTAATAGAAAAAAACATGTCAAACAAAATATTGTAAGCAAAATCAAAATGTCAAACTACTAATCTAGTGTTATAAGTCAAACATAATCTAAATATTTGGGTACATAAAAATTCATATCATGGACCACTCAATAGACAAGTCAACTTTTGATAAAGTTCAACTTGAACTAATCAGTTTTGTACTTAGCAGCCACTGCCTCTAGCTTTGAAGTAATTTGTTTCAAATCACAACACTTATCTAACTTTATATAGGTGGTGTTTCTGATTTCATGAAACTTGATCCATTCTGGCACTACTTCACTAAGCAATTTTAGATCTCTTTGAAGGTCACTAGAAGAGACATTTGCTTTGAAACTACTGTCCAGTTTGGAAAGAATAATATTAAGTGCTAAAACATTTTTCCTTTCAGTGACGAATATATTTCTTAATGTTTTAGCCAGGTCTGGTAATCGGCTGTATATAAAATATTTTTGTTCATATTCTGACGATTTTGTCATAGCTTCTAGTGCCTTAGCTGCTTGTTTTGCTTTAACCTTTTCAAGTAAAGCTGATGGTAAATTTCGCAGAGCTGGATTTAGAATAGTAACTGATGCTGCAGCTGTGTTTGTCTGTGTTGCAGTGGAAGAAACAGTTACAATATTTTGTTTTTGATCATTAATTCCAGTAACAGCCTGCTCTTCAGCAGTAAGACCTCTAGCTTTAGCTTGAGCCAATTTTTCCAATGCCCTTTCCATTTTTGTATTGCATTTAAACAATTCCCGAGCTTTTGCAAGAACATCTTGTGCTGTATTCAGTTTTTCAATATTTGGTATTTCAGGCAACTTTGCACATTCAATTTCAGGCACTTTTTCTAACTCAAATTCTGGATGCCAACGCATTAATTTGGTCTCAGGTATATCCAGAGGAGGATCTAATGTCAACAAGTACTGTGCATGATGTTTCTTAACAAGTTGCAGCAATGTGTCATAAAAATATCTCCGCCTTTCCAAGAGAACACTTGGATTCATAATTTTAATGTCATTTGGAAAATTTGGAGATATAACAAGTTCATATGCTTCTTTTTGTGACGAAATGCTGAAACTCTTAACCTTTTGAATATCATAATTGTAAAAATCTGGTACTAAATGTTTAATTTGAGCTAGGTGCTTTTCATTGAAAGTCCGTTTGAGCATTTCTTGAATGGAGGGTTTAAGCTTGGTAAAAGTAATTTTTTCACTTCTATTGTATAACAAAGCTACCACAGTTTCCATACCCCTAAAAAGCTCTGCAAGAAATCTGTAATGATGTGGCAGGGGTAAATTAGTAGATGAGGCCAATGCTGCATGTCTGATATAAGCTGGTACCTAAAATAGAAAAATTTGATAGTAACAAAAACCTTGATGAATCAAGAACACCGTTATAACAATTTTTTAAAAGAAATAAATATGTCTCTTTTACCTTGCTCGGACTTTTTACAGGACTAACAACAACTTTTCTTGGTGAAATAAGGGGTCTCTGTGTTTGATAGCATGTCTCCACATTTTTTTTCGGTGAAAGTAACTCACTGTGATTTTTGCTTGGACTGAAAAAATTTTGATTAGGTCATCAGGTGACATTTCCATATTTAATATTATCCTAGGAGATTTAAATAATTAAAATTATAAAGATATGCAACATATTTAACATAGTTTTTGTTAGGTATTAATACATTATTTAAGAAAATATACAATAATAGAATAGTCATATCCTTTTAATAAAATGGTTGTGGGCTTAATTAATGTCTTTCAAAAACATTAATTAAGCCCACAACCATTTTATACACTAGTTAATAGCAAAAATATGAAGCAAACCTTATGGGAACATCCACGTCAATTGACTTGAAATCCTTGAGATTGCGTTTTTCACTGTTTTCTTTAAGTTGTTGTATACCTTTGCTAAGACGATCTGCAGTAGCTCTAAGCTCAGCTAACCTAGAACTGCCAGCTAACTTCTGTTTGATATCTCCCAAACTCAACTCTTTTCGAGCTGAAATAACTGAAGTCGATTTCGAAGGTACAGAAACTTTATTAATATTATTTGCATTAACCTTCTTGGCAAAAGCTTCAGCTCCTTTTGATGTGCTTGGAATAACAGGCGAAGCTGGTGATTGAAACACCTTTTCTTCAGTTTTACCTATTTTTAATGTTTTTAAATAAGCATTTTTCTGTTTTACGTTATTATTAATCACATCATTAGTTTTTAGCACAGGCGTCTTTCGAGAACTTTGAATTGGAGAGTCATGAGGACGTTCTATGTGTGCTATTTTATTTTTAAAATTTCCTAAATCTTCTGCAGCCGGTCTTTTTCTACTATTAAAAAATGCTGTTAACGTTGTTTGAGACATGGTACTGCCTCCTAACATTTATAATTTAAGTAACTTTTAGGTTTATAGCTCCTAATGACAGTTGTTCCCTCCAAAATGAGAAATATTTAAAACCATAGACTACCTTTGGTAGCAGAGCAATGAACTGACATTTGAGTTGAGTAATAAATAAAGCATTCAATTTAAGGATTTGGAAACAATAGAGGTGGCTGATAATAAAAATGGAAACGGATGATTAGATTACGAAAATGTCTCGAAATATTCCAGTTGTTTATAATCATTGTGAATTATTTTTTCTGTCCTCACCTTAAGGTAACGAATTGTTAGAAGACGACGGAAAGGCCGAGTGACTTACTGGCTTACGGGGCCATTGGAGTATGAAAGCTAAAAAAAAGAACATTTTTGGCTATTTTTACCAGGTATTCATCATACCCAACAAATGTTGTTTCAATAAAAATATTGAAATATCATTTGTTAGGTATAATGAATCTACTCTCTATTTATATATGAATATTATTTTTAATTAACTTTACCTAATTATTATATGCGCTAAGTAGACAAACAAAACGTCTCGTACAGTAGGAGGGAAATGGTTTTCATAGTATCTCAGGAACCGGTTGTCTGAAATAAAAAAAAAACTAAATGCGTGCGTAGACTAAGTCACGGCTGAGCCGAATTCGAATCCGTCTCCAGTTACTGTAATCGCTTTTGACAAAAATTTTAAGAACTGAAAGATAGATGTCAACCCTGATAACAGAAAAAAAAATCTTTCATAGTTGATTACTTTCAAGAGAAAGTTCAAGAGTCCTATAAAAAGTATCTAATACGGTTGAGTTCTTTATGTTAACATTTAGCAAAATGTCGTTAAAACGTAATTTACATTTTTTATCTACAATTGCGTTTTACGCATACACTACATTCCATTAAATCTTATGCAAGCGTAGCTTCGAACAACATAGATCTAAAATAAAATCCATCCATATATTTCAAAGAAACTTCCCTGAGATTTTGAGTTTAATTTGAAAGAATTAAAAGCCATAAACGCTGTGCATTTGCATCAGTCGATTATTATAAATATTAATAATGAACGTATATCGTTTTAGCATCACACAACAATGTCGCACTCGAAGTAATCGATTCTCTTTAGTTTCCCTTCCAATTGCAAATCAAGCAGAAGTTCGATCCTCTTTCCGAGCCTCGTATCCACAATGTTAACCGCCTCGACCTTGTGCGAAGAAGGATCACGGAATGTACTGAAAAGTGAAAACAACAAAATCACAAAAATGTACCGAAAAGACACATCCCACCTCGCGTGTCTTAAAACGTAAGATAATAACTCGAATTCGTTTTATTTCATTTTGACGTCGAGTCAGGTCAGTTATAGATATCGACGTTACAAAGCATAAACGTAGTTACCAGGAAAACTAAAATTAAACCTCAGACATAAACCGACCGACGCGGTACAATTTGCTAATTTCAGCAATGTAATTAAAAAAATTCACTCCACATGTCATTTACTACATTTTTGCTTTCCAACGTATATATATATCTTAGTGGCAAGCACTACCTAATACTAACTGAAATGAAAAATGTTTACATTTGGATATAAATAACAAGTCGATTACAGTGTGTTATATCTTTCTATAAGTAGTGCGATTGCTTACAAATGTCCAATTCAATAGGCTCGATAATTACTCGATACTCATAATTTAATTGATTTAAATTTAAATAACAATGTAATTATTAAAATATAAATGTTTTTTTTAACACGTAAAATATTATTAAACAAAAAAATCAATGGTATTGACCTAGTCTTTATCTCGCTTAAGATTAAATCTAATTATAAAAATATAATTTTTTTTCCAAAGTAAACAAAATGCGTAAAGAGTATAATTCTATCAATTTAATATATTAGCATTTGACATTTTTAGTCATGATATATTACTAAGTTGACAATAAATATAAAAAATTAAGTCGAATAATAACGAATAACGAAAGTAACTATAGAAAATAATAATAATAATTGCTCCAATTTAATATGATTTAAGAGGTATCTCTTTTTATTATCAACAAAGCATTTCGTGACATAAAGATGCCTAAATCTGTATCGGCAAAAACAGAAAACAAAAAAAGTATACTCATTATACCAAGCAGAGTCGTTAGTAGACCAGACAACTTAGCAGGTGGAGAAGAGACAGAAATTACTGCTCAGATATCTGTTCCACAAGAAGGAGGTTGGGGGTGGGTAATTGTTGCTGCGACTTGGATAAATATTTTCATACTTGACGGATCGACGTTCACATTTGGCAGTATACTTAAAGACATGAGCAATGATCTTAATGAACCAGAGTCATTAATTGCATTGGTGAATTCTATAGCAGTTGCATTGTATTTCATTGCAGGTCCATTGGTTTCCGCTTATATTAATCGGTTTGGATTTCGAGCTTGTGTTATGTTAGGATCGGTTATTTGTTGTTTTTCACTTTTTGCTTCGTATTTCACTACAGATTATACGACATTGTGTATTTTTTATGGCGCGATAGCTGGTTTTGGTTATTGCATGATTAACTTGTCTTCCTCTTTAATAGTAGGATTCTATTTTGAAAAACTTCGACCAATCGCCATGGCAATATCAACCTTTGGATCTAGCATGGGAGTAACGATAATGTTTCCTGTAAACACACACGTTACAAATTTGTCTGGCTGGCGGAATACGATATTGTTTCATTCTGGACTTTTTGGTTTAATTTATTTTATTGGTATGACATATCGCCCATTACTTTCTTTAACAGTTGTAAAGACAACTGATGATCCAGCTCGTACGGTTACTTATTTGCCAAACTTGTCAGCAGCGGGAATTCGTCTTACCGCTTCTAGTACAAAACCTGATAATTTATTGCCAACAACCGCAGAACGTCTTTTTAGTGCTGTTTCAAACTATAATTTTCCTACTGCGGCAGCAATAGTTGAAGAGGGTTCCGTATCACCTACAGTGCAAGCAGGGCCATCTACGGCACCTGTTTCAAAGCTCACCTTGTTGTGTCATGGACCACAAAGTGGTTTAAGCCAACAACAGCTAAAGCAAATAAAAGATATGATATCTAAAAGTAATATGAGGGACCAATTATCCGGAAAAAGTGGTTTAGAAGTGATAACAGAGAAGCCAAAAATAATAAGGTTTTGGAAACGTTTGTTTCATTGGGATGAGCACGTACCTGAATCACGTCCAATGTACCGAGATGACGCATTTTATGATGGAAGGATAGAAAAGTTGCCAATATATCAAAAAAGTATGATTGACACTACAATTGAAACAAAAACAGGCTTAGAATATCAGTTAGCTGTTTCGAGAGCAGCAACTATAGTCGATATACAAGAGCGACGGGGTGTGTTTACGACAGCAGCCAGAAGAGTTTTAGCAACTATGATGGATCCAAAGCTGTTAAAACAAAAATCATTTTTGCTATTATGTTTAGCTGCATTTTGTATTTACGTAGGTTTTTTGGTACCGTATGTTTTTATTCAAAGTCGGAACTTAAGTGCTGGCGTAGATCCATACCATTGTTCCTTATTTGTAAGCGCAATAGGATTCTCTAATGCAATTGGAAGAATTGTTTTAGGAATTTTGGCGTGTAAATTAGATCCTCTGGCAATATATGCGGGAACATGTATCGTAGCAGGGTTAAGTACAATCGCATCGGATTTGTCTTTCAATTTATATTACCAATATTTTTACTGTTCTGTTTTCGGTTTTTCCATTGCAAGTGTAGCAAGTCTTAGAAGTATGGTGTTAGTCTCACTATACGGTTTAGAGGAATTAACGAATGCTACAGGAATAATATTATTATTTCACGGATTAGGATGTTTGATGAGCACGCCTGTAGCAAGTATCATTCAAAAGAAGTTTGGTTATTCTCCAGCCTTTTATGTGGCGGGGATGTTCTTAACTTTAGGAGGCTTAGTTTTGTTGCCTATTAAATGTAAATCTATAATAGAAAATAAAAATACTTTGTCTAGAAATGGCTAGATACAAACAGTAGTAAAAAGTAATGAACAAATAGTAACCAGTTTATTGTGTAATATAGTTATATTTACAAATAAAAGATTTATAAAATATTTTTCATTTCAAGTTTTTAAAATCATTTAACAAACTAGTTTTGACATAGGAGCGAACGTAAGAATATTAGCTACCTCCATATAAACTATCAGTTAATAAAAATAGTTGTCCCTGCAGACGTTGTTCTACTTTTTCCGACAATATTATTTTTAAAGAAAGTCGAGTATGGTATGCATTATACAGTAAAAATTTATTTTCCTAATTATTAGAAGAGTCCTAATATAATAATAATACCTGTGTTGCTAAATACCAAATAAAAATATATTTTTTCAAATAGGCCTATTTTTGGATCATCATTTTGTTCGAGAGTAAGGTACCTGCTCTTAATACAGTTCTGCCGAGAACAGCCAGCCAGAAACTCAACAGTCACTTGTTTTAAAATACTGTTATAATGTTTAACGATATATCACAATAATCATTAAGATATTTGGTGGAATTTTATTAAATATGCTGCCCATGAAGAATTTTTTCGTGAAATCGTGGTGTTGCATCAATTAATTTAAATATATTTTTTTTATTTACACTGTGTGTCTGTCACTAATTTTTATATAATTATTAAAATCTTGTTAAATACAAAATATATTACAGACTATGTATTGTAGGATAACCATCAGAATACCACTTCTTTTAAAAACATGTTTCAGGTAACTTCGTGCTCTCAGATTATATATCATCAGCAAAAAGAACAATGTCACACAAATTCTTTAGCTAAAAAGGCAAATTATTTATATAGAGTAAGATGTGTACAAACATACAATATATTATATTTCTAAAATTTCGTTGTTTCGGCCTTGGATCGTGTCGTGCCAAATTAGTAGTATTGTCCATTAAACTACTTCCGTGCCCTAGTAGTATAAGTCGGTTATCCGTACTATTGGGCTATGAGAGGTAGAATGAATGCACCTACCTGTGCAAATGCTTGTGCGTTATAACATATCTTGCGCAGTTGGTGATTTCTTATAGATCGGTCGTCGCGGTAGAAATCGATTGGGATAACATTATTACTAGGGTTTTATATTTTAATTTAGGTTAAATTTTAATCGTAATAACCCTAGTAATGTTAGTTCATATTTATTTTACGACTAGCGTAAGAGTTTTTACCGTGTTATAAACTGCTTGTAAAGTAACAAAAAAATTATAATTATACTATTATAATAAATTGTAATATATTAAAAAAAATGATGACATCTAAACCTAATTTCTAAGATTATTTAAATGCCCAAAACCTTAAGTAAAAATTCATTTGCAAAATGATAAACATGCATAATTTTCCCATATTTTCACCAAATAACTTGGATTCAGTATAAAATAATGATAATTTTCATTTTGATATTGTCTTTGGTGATGTTGTGGTTTATTAGGCATGGCAACACGATCAGTTCATGTTCGAGCGCATTTTGTTCTGTCTGCAACCGGCCGCCATACTCAAACAAAAAGGTTGAGATGAAAAGATAAATTTTTATATCTTATAAGGTGTTGAAAGTGTTTTAATTTACTAAATGAGTTCTAAATCAGACGTCAATAGAAGGGTACTCGCCATTCAGGCGAAAAAGAAGCGGCATAAACTTGGCAAGAAGAAAAATCGTGAAGAGGACCACGGCGCTGGAGGGCAAGGAAATGGGCTGCGCAATCAAAATCAAAACCGTTTAGAACCAACACACAGCTCTTCTAATGAGACCATCGAAGAGGATGAAGATGAACAATACGCTAGTGACGATGAGGAGCAAGAAGATAGTGCCGACTATTGTAAGGGTGGATATCATCCTGTCAAAATAGGAGATTTATTCCTGAACCGATACCACGTCACTAGGAAGTTAGGATGGGGTCATTTTTCGACAGTATGGTTGTGTTGGGATCTGGTTGACAAGCGTTTTGTAGCGTTAAAAGTAGTAAAATCGGCACCCCACTTCACAGAAACAGCCCTAGACGAAATTAAAATTCTTAAAGCTGTTCGGGACAGTGACCCATCAGATCCTAAAAGGAATAAAACAGTTCAATTGCTTAATGATTTTAAAATAACTGGTGTCAATGGCACCCATGTTTGTATGGTCTTTGAGGTTCTAGGCCATCATCTGCTTAAACTGATACTCAAATCTAACTATAGAGGTATTCCACGTGAAAATGTTAAAACTATTATAAGGCAGGTGTTAGAAGGCTTGGACTATTTGCACACCAAATGTAAAATTATTCACACTGATATTAAACCTGAAAATGTGTTGGTTTGTGTTGATGAAGCATATATTCGTAAGTTAGCAGCAGAAGCAACAGAGCTACATTCCCTTGGACTGAGGCTACCGCATTCCCTCATAAGTACAGCTCCTAAAGAATTTCAAGAGCCGGTAGTTACTGCCAAAATGAGCAGAAATAAAAAGAAGAAATTAAAGAAGAAAGCAAAACGCCAATCTATGTTACTTAAAAAACAAATGGAACAAATTGAGGAAATGGAAGAACAAAAGAAACTTGAAAACAATAGTGAATCTGCTCCAATGTCCCAGGATAATGATGACTCGCCACAAACACCTGAAGAGGCTAGTGTAATTGAAACAACACGGTCTGAGATTGATACAAATGTAAATGGTTGCAATGATTTTCAAAGAGCTGATGATGAGGCATTTGATACTGATGCTGATGCAGTGCAAGTTAGAAATAAACAGTACAATTGTGGTGATGACGCTGGAACGCCTATGTCCGAAGGAGAAATGACAGATACACCACCCTCTTTCAACTCCCAGTCTAAAGGTAAACTGGCCGACAAAGCCCCGGATCCCACTTTTGATATTTGTGACATAGAGGTGAAAATAGCAGACTTAGGTAATGCTTGTTGGGTTCATCGACATTTTACAGAAGATATACAAACTAGACAATACCGATCTCTTGAGGTACTGTTAAGTGCAGGCTATGGTACATCGGCAGATATATGGAGCACTGCCTGTATGGCATTTGAACTAGCAACTGGAGATTATCTGTTTGAACCACATTCAGGTGACGGTTACACTAGAGACGAAGACCACCTTGCACATATAATTGAATTGCTTGGAGATATCCCTAAGAGGATTGCAGCATCTGGGAAATACTCCAAGGCTTTCTTCAACAAAAAGGGAGAGCTGAGGAATATAACAGGGTTGAAGCCATGGGGATTGGTATCTGTTCTTACCGATAAATATGAATGGAGTCAAAGGGATGCAGAGGAATTTGCTGATTTCTTGAAGCCAATGTTAGACTTTGATCCTAATCGGCGTGCAACTGCGTATGAATGTCTTCAGCACCCTTGGTTAAAGAAAACACAACCAGAACAAAAAGAGTCTGAGGAATAACTGTTTCTGCTCTCTGTTATGAATGGTTCCACACTCATGAAATCACTAGTGTCAACATACTGAGTATTTGAATGTTTTGTTTTAATCAAAGTTTATTTATGGATTTGTTTGTGAATAGTTTAATTTGTACCTAGACTGTTTTATTAGCAATCCTTAATTCCCTAAGTGATTATATGCGGCTTCTCAAATTATGTTCATAAATAATCATGTTATGGATTTCAACTTTTACAGTAGCAATGTATATAATACATGTGCTGCTCAAACCAGTAACATCATTTAGGTGGTTATAGAAATTGACATAAAATTAAAAAAATACTTTAAATTATCCGAACTGTACAGATAGCTTTAGTGAAAATTGTGATGTATGATGACATATAGACAATATAGGTTTTGTCACATTATTGTTTAGGACTTACTAGTTCATATAGCTCTGCACCTAAAGCCATCTAGAATGTGAGGAATCTATAAAAGTCATGCATGTGTACTTTAGCCACTCAGGTAGTAGGTATGTTCACATAGTTTAAGTTTTGTGTTTTATCACTATCACAATAAAAATCTCATATTGTAAACTAGAAGTAAGACAGTAATTTGTAACGCTACATTTCTGAGACTGCCTTTTTATACATCAATGAGTCATCAAAATTTAACATTGACTGGAGTTGATAGAATCTGCGGCAGCATAAGACAGCAAACTCTTAACCAGTTACTAGATATATTATTTACCATAGATCCTGGTTTACATGACCATAATTTGTATTAATTATATCTGCAAATTTACATGAATAAAATTTCAAAACGAGCTTGTTACTCTTAGTGTTTATTTTAAAACATACATACATACCTTTTAACTTAAAAAATAAACACTGGTTTTAAATATCTTAGGCTGTTGCCTAAGATCACACTGTTGTGTGTAATAAGATTAAGAAGCCCAGAAAATCTAAAACATGTTGAAATATTTATTTAAAATATTTGAAAACGAAAATGATAAAAAAACAATCATTCTGAATTAGAAAAAAAAAACTGATATAATTTTCAAAGAATGAAAAGTAAAATTACATTTAATGTGAGAGCCAGGAAGTTGTATTGATTAGAGAATTGTGTACGATCCCTAGTTTGTTGTAACATGAGAAAGAATTGTGTCACACACTGTGAACACAATCAAAGCATACTAAAGTCCCAGTCTGTTTGTCAATCTGCAATCAATGAGCTGAAGTATAAAACTATATTGTTGTATTAGGCACATTGCCCATTTCCATTATGAAGTAATGTTTACGTAATTCTTCACAGTTCCGTAGTGATTTACATCAAATCTTTTGCTCTAAACAGAAAATAAAAAAAGTAGAGTGATTTTTCTTTTTCTCTTTGTCTTATCATGTTGCCTTTTAAGTTGTATAAAAGTCAGAGATGAAGTTGAATTTATAGGAAGTGTTACTATAGTATGTAGTGTTACTAGTTTTTATATGGAAATGGGAGATGAACAAAGATTATGAAATAAAAAAGTTTTCAAAGGCAGGAGAGGTTAGTGGGAGGCGGAAAAAGGAAGGGGGAGGTTGGAAAAGGAAAGAGCACCGGCCGCTTCACACACCGTACGAAACGCTAAAGTACAAACACTTCCATTTTACGCCGATTTTCTTTGAGGTCTTGGTCTGTTTGCGGCTTATCTGCTGTTTGCGGCTACCACAGTTGAGGCAGAAATGTACAAAACTATTTTATGATCACGTGGGGCGAGTATGTCCTTTCTCAATCTGTTGAGACCGCCATGCGGACTTCTTTTTTAATGCATAAAAAATGTCTATTTTTGATTAGATTAGTAATTAGCAACAAATGCAATAAACATATATAATACGACAAAAAATTTGTTTTCGCCTATGGCTTTTCAAAATGTATGTAAATCACAGTATATCGTTAAACTGCCTACTTAGTAATTGTGTTCTTTTTTACTACATATTTCTTTGAATTGACTAAAGTAATATTTTCTGTTGTAGTTGCAATGTATTAATTAATAAATACATTGGATGACCTGGGTAAATAAGATGTTATTCTTTGAAGTGTTTGTACGTGTTCTAGTTTAAATGGCAATCGTCAGCGTATTTGTTTCGGCGCCGACACGTCAGTGCCTCTGCCCGTGCATTTTTTTTTACATTTAATTACGATTTGAAAGGTGCATAACATCATTTTTATACTGTAATAGTATAAAGAGTGAAGATGTGTATTTTCTTTTATAAGGTATAAATTCAAATACTATAGGACCGTTTTTAATAAGTCGTCCAACGATACGAGCACATACTGTTATTGAGGGATGTACTTAGTCTTGCCATAAATATCGTTACAAAGAAAAACAACATTTGTTTATTGTACGTAACATTTATCACTATTACAGTGTGTTTGTTTAATACATTAATATAAAACCATTAAAATATATATAAAGCTTATTCGAAGTGGTCTTTATTGGCTGCAATACAGTCCTTTAAACGTTGAGACCAGTTAACAATAGCAGCACGCACCCCGGCGTCGTCTTGCTGACAAGACCATTCTTGTTTATTGAACATAGCGTTATAAAGGGACTGAACTACTTCTCAAGCATGATATCTTGATACACTTATGCCAATGTTTTGATACCTTTTTCACAAAAATATGGCTAAGTCACTCCTTCATAGCCAACAGCCCACCAAACCATCACTGAATTCGGATAATACCCACGTTGTATATACTCTGTTGACTAATTGAGAAGCTTCTTTAG
>DWHO01001948.1:0-14230 GCA_018247575.1 Eurytides lysithous rurik | reverse complement strand
ATCCAACTAAGAAACAACAACACAAAGTCATTGCCCTCCACGGGATTTGAACCCACGACCTCCGTTTTGTAAAGCGCTGGCCTTTACCACTAGGCCACGGTGGCAGTCAGAAGAAAGGAATATTATGCGTAGCACATAAAATGGTGTGAAAAAAAAACAATCCCTTTTCCCTTCAACAAATTTCTACCTCAACGACAATGCATTTCAAAAACATTTGACTGTGCAAATGTCCATTGGCAGCGGTTATCGCTTTCCATTTGGTATGCAGCTTGCTCATTTTCCCCCACTTACTCTATAAAAAAAAATTATCATTTTAATTTACCTTTTGGTCGACCCCTTCCTTTTCCTTTTATCATTACAACCAACTCTCCAGATGTTTCCATGTGCCCTATAACTTCAGGCTCCTTTGAGACTGGAATTTTTGGAGATTTTTCTATCATAACATCTTTGTTTTCTTGGTCACTTTCTTCACCATCTATTACACCTTCCTCTTTAAATATTCTTTCAAGTTCTTTTCCCTGTTGAGTTATCCAAACAAGATAAATTTACTGATTGCTAGTATAATTTAAATTAACTGTACTATCTCACAGTAACATTGACATAAAAATAAGACTTTATAGTAACTTTATTGTGCAGAAATATGGCTATGATTTTCAGGTATGGAAGTGCATCATCTGTGTAAATATAATTTATTTTTACCTGAACCACTTCCTTAAATCTAGTAGGTGTTTTTCTGCGCCTTTTACCAGTAGCATCACTATCATTACTCTCATTCTTATTTTTTTCTTCACTTTGCTTCGTTGCAACTTCCTTTGCTAATTCCTCGGGGCTTTTCTGCTTTTTTGGTGGTCTTCCTCTTTTTCTTTTAGGCTTTTCTAGTCCTGCTACTTGAAGGGCTATTGGATGTTCAACTTGATAAACACCATCAGAAGTATTTACTGTAATGTTAAACCATAAAACTGCTATATTTTATAATAAAAATGAATGTAGTATGAAGTAAGTTTTGTTAGCTTACACTCATAAACTATTTGCTCTGCAACAATTCCAGGTTCATTTGTGTGTGCATACGACTTCTTGTATTCATTTTCCCTCTGATAAAGCTCTCTTATAACTTTCTTCACACAAAAATGAAACAAACAAAATAAAGATTAACATTGATATTGTTTAGATAGGATTTATAAAATAATTTGAATTTTCTACTACCTGGCCATTTATTATCAAATTCATAAATTCTACCATAGCCTCCAACTGTATCGTACATCCAGGGCATATCGTACGAGGCAACTGACCATCATCTGATACCTGTTTTTGAAAAAAGTATGTATTGCCTTAGGGTTAATCCATTTTTAATGTAAGGATTTATGTGAAGTTTCTCTGAGAATGAAATTATTATTATGTCTTTGAACATAGTTGATTTTAACATTTGGGAAGTCTTCATTTTATGACTAAGATTTAAAAAATATCAATTTAAATTCTTCTGAAATAGAATATGATAAACAAAAATATGTCAAATTTGGCGGATGTGGCGCGCAATAACTAAAATAACAGTTCATTCATCTCTTTATTTAAGGATCTGTTTTTTATAGTAAAAAAAATGAACATTTGCTGGAATTACAAAAAAAAATTGGTAATTTATAATGACTAAATTTGTTTTAAGTATTAATTGATAATAAAATATATGTAATAAAGTCATGAAAATGTTCATCGGTATCAAAACGTCAGCCATCTTAGGAAATTTTGAAGTCAAAACACATACAATTTATTCCAAATTTACTTTACCTTAATGGGCAAATACGTGTTAATAATTTCGCTGAGATTTTGGTTATTTCCTTCACTGGAATACAATAAATTGCCGCTATCATTTTCTTCTCCGCATAATCGACAGACCGTGGAATTGTATAGGAACACTTCCATCTTTATTATGTAAAAATTAGCGCCATCTATGTCCTTACAAAGTTGCTAACTTAAAAACTGCGTTCTTTTAAGTATTTTATGGTAAGAGTAAGTGGAACTAAATAAAATTATATGGGTTATATAAATAAGCTTATAAGTTACAATTTTATTTCATAATTTTTTTGATTAATAACAAATTAAATTAATAATTTTGAAGGGATAGGGATTGAAGATTTTTTAAGTATACTTATTACAAATTCTCTTTGATTTTATTACTGAATGTTGTGAAAAATTAATTAAAATAAATTCTTTCTTGAGAGAAAAACGGAATTATATATTATTTTAACATTTTAGAACTCACTTTAGGGTCCTGTGTTAGAATTTTAGTAAAATGTATTTCAGTGCAATTTATTGGCAGTCAAATGTTAAGTACTTTTAGATTATCAGGCATCAGTTATAATCCAGAGACTTCATATGACAAGTAAGAGTAATAAATAATATTTAAAAGATCTCAAAATTAACAATGTAGTTAGTAAACCCATATTTCTAATTTCCTCGTTATCTCATAGGCAAAAGTGTCTAAAGCTAAGTGAGCTAAACTGAAAACTCAAAACATACTACTTGCGAAGATAATAAAAAATTGAACTATATATATTTTCCCCCTTTTATTAGTTTTTTTTTTTCAAAAAATGGAGTTAATAACTTTCGTGGTGACGGTGATGGAAGTGAGAAAGGAAAGTGGAAAGTGGGAAAGGAAGATGGAAGAGTCGTGCGTTTTTCGCATCGTTTCCTGCCATACACGACTTCCATGTTTATTGGCAAAGATTTTTCCGAGAGGGTTAAAGAAGAGAGCCTTAATTCCCACCGTAAAGGCCAGCCTCATATATGGTAGTCCTTGGTGACGATCGCGTTTCTGACGTGTGACAGAGCACTGTAAACGTCCTCTGCCGTCGACAGTTTTCTTCTATCGATCAAGGGAACTTAAGAAATTAAGTAATATAAAATGATGATAGAATAATTAGTTGTAAGAAATTTCGTGATAGACAAAAAGTAAAATACAGAAAACGGTGAACAATGAAAAAACTAAAATTATTGTAACTAGTTCCCATATATATATATATATATATATATTTATTGGTCTGACATTTTGATAATAAGTATTTTGATAATATGTACGCAGAAACTTTAAATTCACAAAGAATATATAATAATATGTTATAAATTTGTCATATGGCAATTTTATATTTATTTATTCTTTATTTTAAACATCTTACAAAATAGGGAATTACAAAGGGTGGACTCAGGCATTCTCTCCTAGTCAACTTGATAATTGTAAACACTTATGGTGGTTAGAATTAGTTACGTTGATAAAAGCTTATTTATAAAAAAAATCTTTATTCTATAACATGATAATAGTTTCACACAATGCTTATGGCAACATTGATCTTTTCCATCCTTTCTTTCTTTACACAGCCCTTTCCGGTGTAGTCCTTGGGGCTGAGAGCCGTAGTTTCGGTTTTTATTATTTTAATCGCCTTTAATCCGTCAAAATGAGAATCTATAAGGATATTTTTACCGGTAATTATCATATATACGATATAGTTCACATGTCACGTCTTTTATTTCAGTGATATATTATAAAAATGTCAGTGATTTTGACATATTGAACAGTTATATGTTATTCATATTTCTATGAAAATTTTCGTTGCCACATAGGCATTGGAAATCTGTAATGCTTTGGCTTATAACTCAAACTAATATAGGGTATTTGTGTAATTGTTCTAGGTGACGAGATGTTCTCGGACACATACAAAATGAAATTGGTTGACGAAGTGGTCTATGAAGTTACCGGAAAATTGGTAAGTAGATCACAAGGCGACATCAAAATTGAGGGCTTCAACCCTTCTGCTGAGGAAGCAGATGAGGGCACAGACAGCGCTGTGGAGAGCGGTGTTGATATCGTATTAAACCACAGGCTTACGGAGACGTTTATTTTCGGAGACAAGAAGTCCTACACATTATATCTTAAAGAATATATGAAAAAGTGAGTATTACACATACTTTTTATTTAAACAAGTATTAGTGTTTTGTTTTTATTTATTTCATATCGTTGCTGATAGGTTATATATTCAATATGTGGTAACAGAGGCTAGCTCTGTGTTGAAAGTAGGACATATGTTATTTATTCTTTCGAATATTGAATCATTATGAATCATCATCTATATTTTGATTGTTCAGTGTCAAGTTCGATCTTATCAGTGACACAGTGATAAATATTTTAATTAAATTATTATTACTTGTCATGAATCTTCTGAATTTTAGTTTACTCAATTACTTGTGTGATATTTTCTTATATTTCCCTAAAGGTAATTGTTGAAAATGTCAGGTAAATCTTCATAATTCAGGTGCTAGAGTAAGACTCAATTAGATAGCACTTTTTAGAAAGTGTCTGTGTGGCATAAAATCCAATATGTTAGAAAGGTACTTGGTGCCTTTTTTCTTAATAATATAACATTTTTAAGGAGGCTGTTGGCATCGTCTAATACCAATATATGATATTATATCATCATATTGGAGCTATTGATGCAAGATAAAAGAACTTTAATGAAAAAACATTCATTTTTATAGTGTTTGTTCATGAAATAGAGTTAACAAGATTAATTTATAAAAAATCTAGTTTGTCATTCTTAGATATTGCTTTATTGTATATCTCTAATTATTTTAATTATTCATTTTCAGATTAGTTGAAAAATTGCAAGAGAAATCTCCTGACCAAGTAGAAGTATTCAAAACCAATATGAATAAAGTAATGAAAGACATCCTAAGCAGGTTTAAGGAACTCCAGTTTTTCACTGGTGAATCAATGGACTGTGATGGCATGATTGCCTTGATGGAGTACAGAGATATTGATGGAGTGTCCACACCTATCATGATGTTCTTTAAACATGGCTTGGAAGAGGAGAAGTTCTAATTAAATGGCATAAGCAAAATCTACTCATAATATTCCAATTTTCAACACCAGCGCCTAACACTCATTTTTTTTTTATTTATGTGATCATGTCTGCATTAGGACCTGCTGCGGCTCCCTAAATCACAAGGCTGAACAATTTTCTAAAAAATAATTGTTGCATATAAATAAATTAATCTATTACAATTATTTTGTTGCTTTTGTTTACTTTCCTTATAAGTAAAATTCTCAAATAGATATTTCTGACAGGTTTAATTATAAGTTTATTGACAAGTCCTGTATATTGAACTCTTGGAAGTGTTATTTTATAGAATTTTTATTTTTTGAGCATCATCATCAGCATGTTGATGATGATGGTTACTTGTATCACCAGTACATAAGTTAATTAATTAATTTTGTTTTCAAAAAAAGGTTTAGACATTTTTTGTGCAAGTGTGCATATTGTATATGTTTAGAAAACTAAAACACAATTTTGTGGCGTAAGCTTTAGTTGAATGTTCCAAGTTTTCAATAGCAACCGAAAATATTGCATTTTATGGATAATAATGAACATCATGTTTTATCCTATTATTTTTTTTAGTACATATTATAAAATCGGTCTTGTATAAAAAATCTTATAGATTTTATTACTGTTAGCATTCATGGCCATGGTCAATTTGTCCTGTGAATGTTTATGTCTCATCCCACGGTAAGTTTAAATCAAAATCAAATTGAATTGCGCAACATTAATGTACATGTTTGTGGATACTGAGCTTGTACAATAATAATGTAAAAAATTGTATAGTTGAATTTAAAATTGTGTAGTTTAGAAATTTTATGCTACATACATGTCTGTAGTGAAATTGTGGTACTGTGAATAATCATAAATTTATTATAAATTACATGATTGAGGATAGAATGTAGATAGGACTTGCGGTCTGCCCATAGTACTACCGTAAAAGAACCACTGCATTAGCAGGCATTCTACTGCCTATTAACCCTTTGCACTCGAGAGGTGATACTGGCACACCAATTTGGTTCTTTGTTGTCAATTGTTACATATAATGTCATGCCAAGCAAAATTACATATGCTGATGTTTATAAAATTATCTTCGTTTAGATGTAAACATACACTAAATATGATTAGATTTAATTATGCATTGATCTGTGTGTGTATGTTATATATAAAACAGTCCAAGTTGCTAAAAAGTTCACACAGATACCTCAAGTGCAAAGGGTTAATAATGTGCAAGTGTAGGTAGCAAGGGCAGTGCAGAGTCGAACAGTTTCTCTAATACTGTTTGCCACTTGGTTGTTAAAGGCATTTTATTTAAAAAAAAGAGTTGACTAATTGGTGTGGATGTGGTACAACCTATATGCATATAGATTGAGGAAAGTTAGCTTTCTTTGATCTGAAGTGAATTAACTATATTTGTCCCGTCACCTATGCCCGGGTGGGAATCGAACCCACGACCTACGACGCCGAAGCCAATGGCTTGGCATCTGCGCCAAACGGTCAGCAATTATTCATAATGAAAAAACAAATCACATTTCTTTTTAAAAGCCACTACATTTGGCAAGGATGCACTCCCTGCATTAGGTTATTGCATAGTTTAACAAGCTTAACATTTTTTTTAAATGCACAACTAATTAGTTGTTACATAAAAGTGTAAGTTATGTAAAAATGTAATAAAAACATCGTATTCGTGATGTTTTTTTTTTCAATTTTTGGGCTTTTTCTCGTTAAAAAGTGTGACGAAAAAATTAAGTCGATTATATTATTGTAGTAGATTCATTTGCTCATAGTTTTTTGAAAAATACCTCAGGAGTTTTGGACTGTTAGCTAGTTAATTGAACTCTGTTTAGAGCGCATCACCCAACGATATAATTTCTATAGAAACTTCGCTCTTTGGGCAGGAACACGGTAATGCCCACAATAATTACTATTAGAATGGGAATACCCGGTATTGGTATGTGGAATCCACGAAAGATTCATTTATATCTGAAAAAAATTAGGGGTTGAACTTGAAATGAAACAAAGGATAAAGTTTGAGGTATGTTATATTTATCGAGTTTGTAGGTAGGTAATAACTACAATAAAGTACAGAAATGACAGATGCCCTATTACAATGTGAGTACACTAATCACAATTTCTCATATGTATTCATCAACTTGTATACTTCGTTAGGCATTCGTAGGCACTAATGAAATGCTTTTAGTTTTCATTTAGTCTTTATATTCTCCGTATTTACAACAATACCATACCGCGTCCTATAGGAGTTTAAATATCTATATTTTGTTGCACAAAGTTTGACCATTTATCAATTGGAAGTTTATCTCGAAAAACTTGGTACAAATCCAAGTGAAAAATTATAAAACAATTCTTTTCATGTACATATAGCTAGAATTAAAATAACTTTAAATAACATTTGGAAGCTTAATAACTCTTCCATGCGCGCTGCACGATATTTTTTTTGGCAAATGGTCAAATATTATTCACAGGGTATAAATGTTTGTTTAACAGTTTTCAAGAAAAAATAGTTTTATTTGTTCTAAAACAATTGTTATAGATTATGCAATCGTTAACGCGGTTTACTAAAAAAGTATACTTTAGAAATGATGCGCTTGTTTTATGAAGTAGAACACTTGAAGTAATACAAGCACGATGTCAAACACTGAGCGTTAATTAACCACTAGAGTTACCTAGAATCCAAGGAAGTACTTAAAGGGCGCAATATAATATCCCTATGTAGTTCGTTTCTTCACAGCCATTCCTTGAACTTGGTTGTAGTCACGAAATAAATTTGTATTAGTGGTCTGAATGTCAACTATACTTAATCTCTGGTCACAACATTATTTTATTAATAAGGCTTTCTCTAGCAGTACACTCTAAGGTTAAATGACGAAGGTTAATAAGTGTTGACAAGTGAAATTTAAAAAATATACTATCTTAGGATTGAGCATTACGAAGTGTTAAGACGTGACAAGATTGGAAACTGGTGCTTTCATACCTAATCAATACGAATCTTAGTGTACATATTAACAATAGGTAATGGTAGAGCAAAGAAATTTAATAGGTTCGTTAGTCAGTCCTAACGGCAAATAATAGAGCAGCAGAAAACCACGAAAATCAACTTATGACAATTTTAGAAGAACAAGATCGTAGTAAATTTTATAAATATCTCAATATAAATATATTTACATTCGTTATTTTCTAATATTTTTTTTTATATTGGTGTCTTATTTAATGCGTACTTATTTTAGTCGTCTATAAATAAAACGTTAGATTAAAAAGGTTTTCTTATGGAATGGTTTTTGTACAAAATCAAACACAAAATCCACTGCTGTGGATGAAAAACAAATACCTACTAATCACATGATAAAAATGAAAAATCATAGTCGGGGAGGTCCCTCACTAACTGACATAACCTCCTTTATCTATGCTTATCTCGACTAGCCTGTACATTGTACGATTTTGGTCGGATCGTTCGGAGTGCAATGATACCTGTGGCGCATTGCTTTCAGTGATATTAGCCGATAGTCAATAGAAGTTACGCCCCCACCACTCGGATATCTGTACAGCCTCACGAATCCACCTCGTTCTGGATGAAAGTCAAACTTTCAAGCGTTCCACTCCCCTTACGTTCCATTGAAAAATAGATCCCTCGCTACTTAAATTTATAATATACAAATAAGGTACTCTCTTATTAAAACTGAATACGATTCAGGATAGTCTTCACTGGTCGTTCGCACACCGGACCCGATACACTACAGTCACTAACCGCTCTAGAGCTCTACATCCCATCACAACTGAGTCCTCTCATAGAAAAAAATAATGGAATGAAGATTTATTGCTAGAATTACAAGATCACAAACGGTTGAAAGAGTTCAAGGCGCGCACTCAACAATTGAAGGTGTTGGAGTGGCTGCAGGAGCGCGGGTAGTCCTCCGCCGAGCGCCCGTAGCCCTCCTGAATAATGGAATACTCTGGCTCGCTGTAGTCCGGCAGCTCCCTTCCGTAATCTCTGTCCCGGTCCCGCGGGAAGCCGATTATGGTCTCTGAATTGCGCAGGTAGCCGTCGCCGTTCTCCTGCTTCCTGGAGTAGCGGGTGTCGAGGTTCCGCTGGAAGTTCTCCGGGTGGCACACGACACCGTTGCGGTTGTTCTTCTTGTCCGGGAGGGACCTCAGGGAGCCGTTGTTGAGGTGGTGGGCGGGTGCGCCGTTGTTCAGCGTGAGGGGTTGGTGGGGCTGGTGCGCGCGGCCGTCGCCGCCGATGTAGGTGAACCCGTTGGCGGGCATCGTGCCGCCGCCTCCCGAGCGCTGCGGCCGTCTCGTGGAGCCCTGGCCGCCAGACATGAAGAAAACGCTCGGCGAGGCGTAAAGCTCTAGCTACAGCTCCGTCACCGGTATCGGCCTGAGGCCGGGAGCGTGCGGCGGCGCCGGGTACTGCGACGGGTGGATGCCGCGCACGATGCAGTCCTCCTCAGTGGATATCGGCTTGTGGTACTCGAGGTTCTTGCGGCCCTTGTTCCACTTGTAATCTTTGAGTTTCTCCTGCATGCTCTTGCGGTATCGGTACAGAATTAGCACAAGCGTCGCGATCGTAGCCACACACGCTACGACGACAACGCAAATGATCGTCTGTTGCCGCGTGTCATGTAATATGCAACCCAAGTCGTCAGCGGTCAGTGTCCTCAAGTATTTGTCTTTCAAGTGATCAGGGCTGGCGCATTGGATTTGGGTAAAGTTGCTTTTATCGTTCAGCAGTTCCTGCAGCCACCGTAATTGGCAATCGCAGAAAATGGGATTGTCATTAAGTTCAAGCTGTCTTAACTCTTTTCCAATGAAGACCGTTTCGCTGAGCGTTACAATAGCGTTATCCCTTAAGGAAACATGTCTTAGTTTAGGTAGACCTAAAAGCGTACAATCTTCAATTACAGATAATTTTTTGTTATTAGCTATTATAACGGTTTCCAAATTAACGTTATCTTCGAAGGCACCCTTAACAACTCGCTCCAGCTGCGTCGCGCCGGTGATGTCCAAGAACTTCAAGTTTTTCAGGCCCTTGAACGAGTGGCTTTCTAGTTCGGTAAAGTCATTTTGGCCTATATACAATTCCTCCAATCTCGTGAGGCCTGATAACTGTTGTGTGGGCACAACACTCAATCTGTTCCCTAAGAGATTAAGACTCCTTAATCCCGGGAGACCTCTGAATGCATTCTCACTAATATTTGAGAGTCCAGCTCCGTTTAAATCTAAAACGGTCAGTCTATTGAGACCGGCAAAGGCATCGTCTGGCAAATATGAGAATGCATTCAAGCCCACGTGCAACTCCGCGAGGCTGCCCAAAAGACTGAAAGACGCCGTCGGCACTGAACTTAGTTGATTATCATCCAGATATAATATTCTCAGGGCGGACAGTCCAGAGAACGCTCTCGGTTCGATTCTCGATATACTGTTCTGGCCCAAGTTGAGCTCTTCTAACCGCGGCAGCGCCGTGAACACTCCGTTCGTGAGTTCCTCCAAGAAGTTCCTTTTTATATTTAGTACGGTGAGGGAGTTGAGGCCTTGGAACGTTGTATTGGCGATCGACGATATCTTGTTGTTGTTCAAATGCAGCTCCTGCACTTTGCGCTGAGACGTGAAGCTCTTGGACGGTATGTTGACCAGGTGGTTATGCGACAGATCCAGGTGTTGCAGCTCCGCGTAGAACTGCATGGAGCTGTCGATGGTCTTGATTTTGTTGTTGCGTATGATCAGCCGCTGGATGGAGGGGTTGAGGACGATGGGGAGGACGTCGAGCCGGCTTTCCTCGCAGACGACGACCAGCGTGTCGTCGTTGCAGCTGCAGCCGCTCGGGCAGTTCGCGAGCGCCGCCGCACCGCTCCTCCACGACAGCAGTACGAGCGATGTCAACAGCACCTGGAAACGAGCAAGAAACGGTCTGAACAACAGGTGAAATAACGTGGTTTAGATTTCCGTGTAGTGTATCGGCTAGGTTATGGTTATCGCGCCATTGTCGAGTTAGTGACGACGCGAGCACGTCGTGTGTAAATGGTAAGCGACGTATCTGCTCATAACAAGACAGTGCCTGAAGCTGGTCCGTCACCCAGATATTTAAGATGTGCTCAGTGGTTAGGCTGACAATAATGCCCATCAAACCGGAATACGGGAGTGCTTAAAGATTACTGATTGGCGGTAGAGTAACCGGTAATTTAGTGATATCGCACAGCAAAGAAAGTGGTTTTAGAATTTTAAAACAAATAAAAAATAAAATAAATAAACTTCTCTGTAAACCACTTGAGGATCTTTGATTGATACTGAGGCGATATAAACATCTTTTTTATATAATTTGTAAGACACTATAATAATAAATTCAATCATCATTTACCTAAGTTTAATAAAAGAAAATAATTTGAATAATTCCCACGGCCCGTTTCCCTACGATTGAAACATTGACATAACAGAAATTCTGTTATGCGACTTATATAAGTAGCTACGTTTCCATTAGACTAAGAACGCTAGCGATGTATAAGGTAAATTGATAGCCCCTCCATTATGAAATAAAACGAAATCAATGTAAGGCGAGGGAAGTTCGCCGGGACGGAAGGAAAAAGGAAAATACAGTGATATTGGAATGAGAATTTCGCCCAGTTTTAATTTATTAAAATCTGCGCCGCTCCGACAAGGCGTCCACGGTAGCTTCTTCGCTTCAAAGACCAACGTACTTTTATTACGTTTTCTCCTTTCAGCAATTAGCGCTGAGCAGCGAGCGCCGGCCTGATTCGGCTACGGAGTTCTAGAAAGCGCTTAATGCTGTTAGCGCGCGATTACAGATGGATGCAACAGCAACAATCTCGTGCTTTATACAAAGCGGCGAGTTTGTAGCATAAATAAGTTTGTTACAATTGCAGAGAGCGGCGTGACTCAATGCAAACTCAATTGTGAATCCAAGATGGCTGCTGGCAACTTTCAGTGTCGCTCTCTTTGCACAGCATCAGAAAGTTTCGATGATTCTTTTTAATTCATTTTAATCTTACAAAGCACTATAATCCATAGCTCTGTATATAAAACGCCACTTGCTTCTTTGTTTACTACTATATTGAATTTCGAATTTTGTGATAAAGAATTCTCGAAATTTCCAACGCTGAATTTTTTAATGCAAGCTATTTTTCTTTCTATAAATAACATATATGAAAATCATAAAGCGACAGCGACTGATTTTGATCTAACTAAGATAATATTCATTCAGTAATCCTGTACACTGTTCCCCTTTGTCTGTACACCACCATACAAAAGGTTAACAGTGATGAGTATGTCTCATTTGCATGTTGTACACGACAAGCTCGACTCGTTAGCCGAGCGGGAGCTTTGTCCGCGTCCACGGAGCACCGGCGAGAATCATAATCAAAATCCGATATGAAGGTTCGCAAACAGCGGCGTGCCATAGACGACGTGTCCCGGTGAATTTCCCGCTCGAATCCAATAAAATGGCCCCCGGACACTACGCGCGGCGATGGCCTGTTGTTTTATGAACGCTGCTAGCTGCGCGATGTTACCCCGCTTTGTTTTTATACAGATTTGTTTTTTTTTTTAAATGGGGATTAATACTACGTATGCCGTGCCCGTCGCTCCGGAAAACTGTTCGGCTATACCCGTATTGCGATGTTGTCTATGCGGCGTTTAAATAAATTTGTTAGTAGGTTATCACCAGTTTTATACCATTTATTCAGTTCATTGTTTGCTTAATTCAATGAACCCCTTTAGCTTCATCGGTTTTTTACGCAATACGGCACAACAACGTAATTTTGCCGGAAGGAGTTAGTTTTGCTTTTAAATTATTTTCTTTTTTTTTTTTTAAATAATAATTTGCGATAATAATATGTTTTAGGTTATTAAATATTAACATTTTTTAGTGCCTATATCATATTGGAAGGAACTAATGTTGTAACGAAATGAGATAAGTTTTGGGATAGAATGGCATCTTTTTATGATTTAAAATTGCAGGTAAATGAAAAAAATTGACTCGGAAACGAAATATCATAGCGAAGCCGCGGGAAAGTCAAGTATGTCATAATAGTTAAACTTTAAAGGGCGTAATTTATTCATATATAAATCGAAAACTGTCGTTATCGTCTGTAAGAGGGAGTTCATCGAACTTTTAATACAAAACATGAATAAGCTAGTAAAATTTAAATAGAACCGTCTGTAAACGCTCTTGCTTACTTATGTAGGATATTAACGTTCAAGAAAAAACAACACAATAAATATGTAATTATGTACAGTGCTTTAAACCTGAACCTCGTAATTTGCTATTCATCTATAATTAATTGAGCTCCGTCAATACGTATTTTGAATTGCCAATATTATTTTTAATTATACGAAAATTATGCAAACATTATGAAAGCAAACAACAGATATTGCTATAATATTTTAAATATATATTATCCACATCAAATTTTTAGATCACTGTCGCCGTAAAAAATATTATAATACTTGTCTAGTGTCAGGTCAGAGAACAACTAATATTCTTAAACCTTGTTCGATGGTATGTTTCACAGCTGTATGCATTTATATGATACATATTTTAACCATGATTACTTTGTCTCACAAAGTCATATGCACACCTCGTTCGTTCTAAAATCTCTTGCTCTTTACTTGGTTCAAACAGCATAAGACAAAACTATATCCATGTGGAAGTAGGACACATAACAAATTTCGCACATCCATCAATGAGGAGATGACGATGTGACCAGACGAGCAAGTGATGCTGTTAGAATATAAGCGACATCTGTCCATAATGGGGTAGTGTCACAGAGAGAGATTGGGATGTTAATCTCTATACCCAGTAATAAAGCCGATAAAACTGTCATTCACCACCTAAATAGTAGGATAAATTTAAGTGGGACTTCTTCACAGATTCCGCCTGTGTTGCTACTAGATACCACTGCATTGCCGCCAAGCAATAAGCAATGATGTACTTCGGTCTGAAAGGCAGTTACTGGGCATGGAAATATAACGTCGTTCATCTCTCTTCTTTGGGTGATGAACGCAACCGTGCAGTTGCTGCCGCTGCTGATTAGGCCGGCTTGAACCGGATAAGTACTACGACCTCACAGAAAATCGGCGTGAAATGAAGGATTTTTGCTTCCGCGTTTCGTCCGGTGAGTGAGGTGGCCGGTGGCCCATCTCCGTCCCTCCCCTTCCTCTCTAATTCTCCTCTCTTCCTTTTCAACTATCTCCTCTGTTCTTCCCTGCCGCTGCACTTAGTCCGCCTTCCTCCCTCCCTCTCCCTCCGTTCTCGCGTCCCCCGGGGGGGCCGGGGGGGGGGGGGGGGGGGGGGGGGGGGGGGGGGGGGGGGGGGGGGGGGGGGGGGGGGGGGGGGGGGG
>DWHO01001947.1:0-14233 GCA_018247575.1 Eurytides lysithous rurik | reverse complement strand
ACGATCAATGTCTTTTTTACACGGTTTTTTCTGGAACCAATCTACCGTGTAAAAACAGAATTAGGTGTACTAGTGTTTTTCAAGTTTGCTTGTGACAATAATTAAAACGATTTTTTTCAGCCAAAGAACTTGTATTAACCAATATAAAATGAGAAACTTTGAAAATGCAATTTCATTGATGCCAAAACTAATCGTTGAAGTAGATTGCTTGTGTCTACAGAAATAAAGCTCTACGAGGAACTGCGACGGTTTTCTACACAGATTTTTATAAAATCGTTGTTTTACTTTGACGAAATTATTTCTTATGGCTGCACTGTTCTAGCAACAAAAATTAAATCCGGGAAAATTGTCGCCACGTACGCTTCTCTGGAGTTATAAAAATGCTGTTAGTCCAAAGTTCCTTTTAACGATCTATTAAACGACTCGGAAAAGACTGCCAGAATTCTATAGTTTTGTTTTTGTTGTTTTTTCTGCCTTGTCTGGTAACCAGACAAATAATAGTCATATTTTAAATGAACACTTATTTAGATATTTAACGGCCTTAAAACATTTTACCTTATTTAGTATTTTGAAATTGTTAGATAAATACGCTGTCGACGATATTTCTCTTTAGTTAAAAATCATTATTAATATTATAGATTATAAAAACGTGATTATATAAAATGTATCCCACATTGACCGGATGAAAGTGATTCCTCTTTGACATGTTTCTCAAAACCATATTTCAATTGAAAAACCTTTTAATCGATTTACCAAAGAAGAATAAAATTAAGTTCTTTGTAAATAAAAAAAACATGTAAATATGAGAATTGAACAAAATATCTCAGTTTGTTAAAACGCGGCCACGGCAAAAGCGCTTTTATTGATTTCAGTGTCTGGAACAATCAATCCGAATGGCATGTCACCGACGCAGCTAAATCGTCGACATCCGCCCGTCTCTCCCTAAACTGATCCTACTTGAACAAATCTACGAAATTAAGATCGAACGAAATTTTTGGTACACGATGGTTTTTAGCGCAAAGCTGTAACTCCGAATTACGCTTACAATTAAACAAAACAAAACTGGTCTTTTATAGGCCCAAGTGAACTTTTAAAGTTGACTCGATTCAATTATGTTCGGGAATAAAGTCCGTTATTCATTTTGTAATGTTCTATAACGAGTTTCCTCCGAAAATTTTAATTGTCTGTCACTTAATATGATGCTTGCATTATAATGCAACGAAACTGAGTACCAATAGCGTAGATAGATTAGTTTGAAGAGGTTTAGGAGATAAACATAAAGTTCTCCATCCATTATACGAATTGCGCTTGCTCGGTCCTTTATCCTTTCCCGCCCTTGCACCATTGCAGTGGCCGACCGTCCCTGCTACCCCATGCAAGCACCGCATTGCGGAACCTGGACTATAATTCATTTTTAGAATGCGAAATAGTGGCATTGTATCATTCCCATTGTGAAAATTATATTTTATTACAAGCTTAACGGAGCGTGATGTCGTATCGTGGGTAGATTGCATTTAAAAGTGATTTAGCAAGGAATGTCATGATGTCATATACTATAAATAGTAAAAAGGGATTTATAAGCTCATAGTAAAAATGATTTGACAATAACATAATAATGATAAATGATATCTACAGTGGCGCTTATGTATTGATATGGAGTGGAAATTGTTGCGACGTGTCAAAGTGTTCCGTCACGTACAAATAAAGTAACTTAACGTTATTTGATATCGCAATAAAATAAGTGACAATTGAATATACACACGATAGTGGGTATGTTAGGCATATGTTCTCATAAAAATGTATAAGCCCGATACATTAAGTACACGTTACCTAGACAGATAGCTTGAGTTTCTTCAACCCAGACAAATGTTCGCCCGCAACACGTTCTCCGAAAGTTGGGTGTATGGTGTGCGTTGGACAATATTTCTCTAAGAAAGCGGCCATATATCACGCCACCCCTCGATAACGTGCTTCCGCATTTCCGCTGACTGGACTACGACTGTAGGGATTAAACTGCTACAATACAACGGCAAATAAACTACGTTCCTCCGTCTTATATTTTCCTTAAACATTATAAGGACAACCAGAATTGTTTGATATATAAATGCGACTGTGAACGCGTTCGAATGGACTGACAAACGCTGGAATATTTCAATGTATAACTTTACTTTTAGACGCAAACAAGAAATGATGAATGTCTATTAAAGAAATACAATTAAAATATTAGAGTTATTAAGTTTCCAGGGAACATTGACATCTATCTTAATTTGCGTCGCTCTCCGACGTACAGAAAGTTAGATTATCCGTTGCGAAAACTTTGATAACCTTTACCATTTTATCATACCATTTATAGTTTGTATGACATGATGAATCGTTTACTTCTCTATTGCGTAAACAGAATAGGATATCGCCTATATTTTACAATTTACTTTATTTAACTAAAGCCAAACAAAAGCTTTATTTATAAATCACTACTTTGACTTTAACCTTTACTTTTAATTATTGTGTTTTCGTGTCTATCTCTCTTTTTCATAATTTTCTGGGAAAATACCTAGGCGACTCTGTTTTTGAAAATAATATTTTTGCCAAAAATTATCCTTTGTCGTGCCTCTGCGTTTAAGAAGAACACTAACATACAAACAATTTCTCAATTATAAAAATAGATTTAAGAAATAAACCGAAAAATAAAATCTTAAATCAAAATATTTCATATATTCCTTTCACATAAAATAAAACTTATACTTGTTTTGATACTAAAAAAATTATGTATTTTTATGTTGTCTATTAAGAATCAGCTTAGCGCAGCCTTTTCGATTAAAACACATCGCACCATTGTTATCTATTAATTGTCTCGTGAGGGTATTAAATGTCTGTGGGAGCAAATAAACCACAGTATGAACTGCATCGGCCCTGTGAAAATAGTTTATAGTATATAAACGCGCCCAATTCCACTACTTATTGTAGAGAACGAATTATGCCCAGGAGACTGAATCTGAGAGCAGCCACGTTCAGCAATAAATATACCGGTTAAATAAATTAAGAATTATGAGTCAGTAGTCAATGTATTGTTAATACGTTGGCTTCGAATTCTTTCAATATTTTCGTATCGGACTAGACATTGTCATTATTAATAACAATCGTCAGAATCGTGATTTTTGCATCCTTCAATAAAAAGTAGAAAAGTCATTTGAGGTCATTGTAAAAATACTTATATATACGTTAAACGATACAATGAGAAAAAGACTGTCACAAAGTTATTATTAAGTTTTGTAATTTTTACTAAGCGAAGTGATGATGCGAAAATCGTACGTTCGATAATCACCGGTACAGTTGTTTTAAAAAAACAGTATAAAACCCTGCTGCTCTACGCTGCGCTTGCCGCTCTTCCCGAGAGTGTCACTCCTTCCGAAGAGTTCCACTAAATTCGCGAACTAATTCAAGAATCTAAAAATAACACTGCACTTCGAAGCGGAATACATTGGTGTTTTCACATTAGCGCTTAGTAGTAGAATAGTTGACATTAGTGTGATCTTAGAACTCGGGACGAATTAAAATGAACTTTGCTGAAGAGTCCTACCACTACTTATGCCATAATATTAATTATCAATCTTTTAATTAACTATTCATTGAATTCTATACCGTATAAAATCTATAATTACTAAACAAAACAATAACAAACTTTATCAATTATATGCAAAGAGGACAAAAGGAACAATGTAAAATATTGAAGAGAATACTAATAAAAATTTTCCTCAAAGAAAAATAAGACTTTATTGTCTGGTACTAAGAACTTTGTTGTCTGGGGGAACTTATTTAAAGAATTCCAGAAACTGCATTAGAACAAATACGATACATTTATGTTTGTTATTTTTAATCTACATTTACTTTAATACTTTCTTTCTGTAACGTGTTCTGTTGGTATTGGAATAATAGTAGTATTTATATTTCCCAAACAGTACATAGTTGAGTTTTGATTATTGACTAAAATGCTGATGGACAAAATACTCTACACAATCAATGTCAAGTTCCGTTCTTATGACAAAAAATATTCGAAAACAACCTTAAAACAGGAAAAGGTTGGTAAAGGAAAGAAAAGAGAGAGGGGTGAGCCACCGGCCACCTCACCTACCGGACGAAACGTAGAAGCACAAACATGTCCACTATATGCTGATTTTCTTGTGAGATCGTGGTACTTATCCAGTTTGAGCCGGCCCATTCAACAATAACAGAAGCTGCTGCGTGACTCTATCACAGTTAAAAATAAAACTGGAGCGGAATAATCGGTATATGTTTGTTTGTTTGTCATTAAAGCTTGAGGACGGTTAAACGAATTTCAATAATATAAAAGTAGTATTTAAAAATATGTTTGAATGATATAATATTATATAAATAGGTAGGTTTTCTTTTATCGTAATTTGTTTTTATAAAATTTGGTTTTCCTTCACGTGCTCTAAAAGCACATCTAAAAAGACTAAATAGAAATTCTAATTTTCACTCCAATTTTAGGCGGTTTACACGGGCAAAGTGGCAGATATTTGTTGGTTGTATACTTCATTTCTTCCTCATTCGTCTCCTGTTCTAGGGAATATCATCCCTGTATCACAAGGTTTTAAACAAACCACAAATCATAGACTCAGAGACGATAATGAACTACTAGACTCAATAACGGTCGGGGGGTTCCATTTACTTCACCATCTGACCAATTCATCGAGGACTTCACCATATGACCAATTCATCGGGCAAAATGTCCCTAAGACACAAGCTCCTTCTCAACAAAGCCTGCGTCTGACGTATAATGTCGTACACTTGTCAAGCATTCACGCACGCCAAACAATGTCACCTGAACCGCCTTCAGGTGATACAAAATAAATTCATCCGCTCTACCACCGGGGCAGAGTGGTATCAACGCACCGTCGACCAGCACAGTGTCTGCTGACTACCGACGCTACGTGAGCACTTTCGCCACCTCCTTACTCGATTTTTCGAGAAATTCGAACAACGCCCAAATCCTCTGGTGGTAGCCGCGGCAAACTATAAACCAGATCCGAATGCGTCCGCGCTGAAACGTCGCCCGCGTAATACCCAGGGTCCGACAGAGATCAGGACCAAACGCCGGGGGTCCCGTCTGCTTTCTCTACTCCGACAAACTAGGGAATTTACTAACTACATCAACACCTTAGGGAGAGTTCGCCTTCGAGCACGGCGAAACACTCACACCGCGTACACTAGATACAGCTGGGTCCCGGGGCGATTATCACTACCTCCCGTTCCGCTTGCCAATCAACAGTCGACGACGGTTACGGTCCAGGTCCGTACACCAGACCCGACTGTCCGTACCCGACATTTCCCAAGTAATTTTAATTAAAGTTAATTAAAATTTTGGCACAACATGCTTGTCCTCTGCATGACCCCGCAGGATGTGGGGTCTATCTAATTCGTGGAAACTATCATTTCCACGGATTTAGTGATACGATGAATATTTATAGAGCCGTAGAGTAGAGGCTAAAAGCGTCTACTTCAGACAAGATTAAGATTATTAAGGTTCCATTTACACCATTCTGCCATAACTTCACTCATTCATTCATTATCAATAAAAAAAAAACTAAGCATTGATTTCCAAATATACACAAATCTTTTTTTTAAGTATATGACAGTCAACTGTAACAATACAGCTATCAAGGCATAGTCCTTATGAGTAAAAGTTATATACCTATCAGACATATTTTCGAGACATGTTTGAAATCGCCTCCCCGACTATCCCGTGGCGTGATGGAGCGGGCGGGAAACAAAACTGCCGGCCGTTGACACGAATCTCCAGCGTTTCGTTTATGTATCCCATCGAATTCTTTCCACGAGTGTTTGCTCAAACCGCCTGCTTGCAATCGGTCCGTATTGTTTTTAGATTTCATCGGGCGGAGTTAGAAACAACAGTCTGGAAGTAACTTTTCTCAATTGAATAAACTCGATATTGCTAACGCCGTACACAAATCATATTTTCTTTTTTAAATAGAGATTTTATTCCCGTATTTTTTACATAACATTATCATTCGGTGAACGACTTTATTCTGATCTGAATGCCTGCCATCACTTAAGTCATTATATATACAGTAATGAATTCTCATTACATAAATTAAAAAAATATACAATGTAAACGTTGACACTTTACTTGTATTGTTGTTGAAATTGACACAGCGTGTTATTATCTTCACAGTTTCTTCATAACACTTATTTGAACTATTACTATTTTTTATGGATTAGGCTGACAAACGAGCAAGCGGCTCACCTGATGGTAAGTGATCACCACTGCCCATGGACATTTGCACCGTAATAGAACTTGCAAATACGTTGCCAGCCCTTGAGGGGGGAATTCTTGAAAGAGGGAGTGAGGAGAAGTGAGAGGAAGGAAGGAGGGGAGAGTGGATGAGAGAGGGAGGAAGGGGAGAAAAGAGAATGAAAGAGGGAAGAAGGGGAGGGACGGGGATGGCCCACCGGCCACCTCACTCACCGGACGAAACGCGAAAGCGAAGACACTTCCACTTTACGCCGATTTTCTGTGAGGTTGTGGTACTTATCTAGTTCGAGCCGGCCCAATTAAGCAGCAAGAGTAGCTGCGTGGCTCTACCACCGTATAAATATATATAATTGAAAATCAACGTTACAGAACGCATTTTGAAAATGAAATTTGAACTTCACTACACCAGAAATGTTCAACGGAACCCTAGCCTATTTGAAAACATACTTTGAACCACAATTAACAAATAAATTTATCCTCTTCTATTCTTATAGTGCCGGGAAAAAACTAGTCAGACTTTAGCCTAAAATTTATACATATGACAGAATTTCTGTCGGTAGGTCAGTAGTAACTTTGTCACTATCAGCGAAATCGGTAACCGATATATGTTCATAAACTACGGCATTAACTAAATAAGTAGAGATGTTTTTAGCTTATCGTTTTTCACAATTATAAATTGTATGATTTTTAAGCGTTTCATCTCACTATCAAAATCGATGTTCCTACTAACTTTTCCTATATAAAAATACCCATAAAAGTCAATCAGCGTGCCGGCTGAAACAGCTACGTAACCACAGACAATTAAGCCAATATAAGACATAGTGAACGAAACTCCGAAGCGGGCTCACTACCAACTTCCCTTAATGCCATTTCCGCCACTCACGTCGACAATCTATTTCATCGAAGCCATTATTGCGATAAGTTTGTTTCACTAACTCATCTCAATCTGCGGCCGACGTTACGTCATCCAGTCAAGCGCGACAACAGTGTTTACTTTTGCGGTTAACCCCCGCAATAACTTACACACATACACGAACTCAACCCAATTTAGTTATAGTTGAAATATTAACCATCTTTAAGAGGAATTCTATAACATATAAAGACAATTTTTCACAGATATTATTGACCTAATTCTATACATTGTAATGATTAGTTAAGAAAAATAAATATTTAAAATTCGATTGAAAAATCAATTGATATTACATACTAATCCTAATTGATAATAATAATTCAGAAATTAATTCGTTCCTTTATGTTTCTTACCCGCAACTTTAAATTTTTTTCTTTTCTCTGTGTGATATATATAACACCAGAAATATTAGAGGTTTTGCCTCGAATTTAGCGTAGAATCAAAATTCATGAGCTACGGGCAGGGTATAAACCATATTTCTATTTCTAAGTTTTTAAAGACAAGCATGAAGTACGCATTCCTGGCTTATAAATCAACTCAGGCCTATGATAATCTTCATAACTTATTTATTTTAATAAATCTTAACTTTTATGATGAGCGAATTTTGTTCTTATATTCAAACGCAGTATTCATTGTTGTCGCGTATATAAATAACTTAGCTGTTGGTATCCATTCCATCAAGATTAAAATGCTAATTATTTAATTCAAACCTCATATCAAAACAATTACAAACCTTGTCATCCATACATAATAGCTTATATACCAGATACTAATAATATGGATATTAACATGTAGGTTATAAACAATATAGTGTCTATATGTTATGTATGCAGAGGCTTCTGGCACAAAGAGACTTGGGTCAGTACATAAGCCGTGGCTTAGACCGATATTAAACATTCCATTTCTAAAACCGTCTAGAATTTTATCTATAACATGCGCTACTAACTCATTTTAAGCTAAGATACTGTATATATATATATATATCTGAAGCGTCAATACATCGCCATTTACTTAACTGGTAAAGTTTAACTAGATTCATTTATGCAAATTGCTGTTCGACGTTTGAACCAAAGGAACATAACGTTCTAATCTCGTTGGAAATCTACGGCTTCTACACGGTACGTAGAATTTGTAAGTTCTACGATATAAAGTATAAAAACATAGGGCCAGTCTTTATAAATCCTTATTCAACAATTCAAGCAGTTAAGAAGTACTAAGCAATATATCATGTAGAGAGTACAACCATTTTTTAATTGATAATACTGAAAAAAAGGAATGAATTTTAAAATGCAATTATATTCAGTAGTTGCTTTGCTCGCGGCTACGATTGTGTAATTTTAAGAAGTCCCGGGGAAAAGTATATTATTACCATATTTGGCATGATATTAACCATATAGAGAGAGATTCGAATATAAAAACTACAATTAAATAATCATTCTTATACCTCGTTATGAACCTATTTAGTTTAAAAGCTTTTAAAAAAATAGCAGATTAATTATTATTACCTTATATAGCATAAGTTAATACAGCGCCAAGAAAAAATTACTAACAGTCAATGAAGTGAAATAACACGTAATTTAAAATTGGCACGAATCCGAACAACTTTAAAACTCAAATGTCACTTCACTACTAGTACCGAAATTGCTCATTAATTCTGCATAAATCGGAAAAGCTTACGCTCTGTTTTGATATTTGCACGTGAATGCTTTTGGCTAATAAAGTTAAGCTACCACGGCACGGAATACTCACACATGCTATCGCATATTCAAGTGTTTCCAAACAAAGTTAGCTCGGGCACCGAAATAAAATAGCAGCTCAGAAGCATTCCGTAAACTCCGAAATTAAAAAAGAAAACTAAACCATCCGGTCGCCTTTTTCCTAGACGGTATATGTCAACTACGGAGGTACAAACTTCACTTATCAATTGTTTGATTTCATTCACATACCGGGCGGAATGTAAGATTGATTTTTTTTAAACTACCTGATTTCTTGACTTGCATTCTAAGATTTTTAGACGTGTGTTAGAGTTATTTACTAAGAGTCAGTTTAATATATAACTCGTAAGAGCAGAAAATAAGAAGCAACATACGTATAGGTACAAATTGTCGTGATTGTTGAATTCGGTATAATATTAAAACCATCAAATCAAATAACATCCAACAATTTTGTTACAAAAATTGATAGTTTTAGTTGAGTTTTCTTTCGCGTAGTATGACGAAAGAATAAGATTACAAAAAACAGTTTGGTTCTTTTTTTATTTAAAAAGGGAATAACAGAGAGTGAGATATGAACTATCTAAACCGAACGTTTTGTTGAGCTAATGAAGTAATTTACACAAACGCGATGACGCGCTTTACATAATACTGTAATTTTTCATTCATTCAACAAAGTTCGAGGTCTTTAGTCCAAGTCCGTTAGTGTTCATAATCTCCAATAGGAAACGAACAACTTTAATACAAGCAAGTACTGCGGAAAATTTCCCTGACCTAGCCACAACTTACAAATATTTATAAGTAAAGATTTTGAATTTAAACTGGAATAATTAGAAGAATATTCAGAAATTTCTATACTTTTGTATAATTTCTCAAACCTCACATGACGACAAATGGTATCTATTGCATTTATTAAATCGAATATGTATGTAAATCGTCGATTGTAGACACTCGTCAACTGTTTTTTTTTCCATTTGCACGGCAAGACGAGTCAGTTGTGTCGCCTTGGTGGTAAACAAGAAGCCTGTCCATAACAATACACACAAGTACCTCCTTGGGCTGCGTTGCACTCTTCACCTAGAGAATTAAAATGTCACTTCTCTATGCCCATCGCTTCTCGGCCTTTTGGCTTCAAAGAAATCAAAAAGTGTAGTTTCTCTATGCCCAGTAATTACGCCGACATGCCTTTTAAACCCGAACCCGTAGTGTTTACCCATTACAACTTATCATTAGAATAACTGACAATCTGAATAAACAAGTAGGTTCACTACATACACAGGTAACTTTACAAAATCCTGCCACCTAAATTCGTTGCAGTACCTACTGATGCTTGTTATTAAACACATACAAATAATATACTTTTTTAAATGGAAACAAAAGTAAAATATTTTAATTGTAAATACCATATCATAAACATGACAATAAATTTTGAAGCGTTCTTTTTTAAATATAACAACAAATGAAGCGCATTATACGTTATACGTCCGTTTTGTACCACATCGTGAAGCAACCTGTTTTGTCTGCGAACAGTAAAAAATGAAAAGTATCTTAAATCAGATAATATTTGTAGGAACGTCACGGAGCCACACATCTCCAGACTCCATCTTAAGCCAAGTGGTGGATATCTCCACCCCGGATCGTCAAAGCGGTCACGTTTCCGCTATTGTGTGAACGACAAAAGTATCAATGGCTGGATCACGGTTAAGAAACCGCACTAAGTCAAATGAGGACGTCTGAACAGTGAGCAATTCTAAAATTCTTGAAAAATACACCGACTTTTCAAAGAAAATATTCGTATTTACTGATAATAATCATTGGTAAATATTATTCGGATAAGGCATTCATAAGTCCTTAATTCTTAATAGTGTACTATAAATAAAGGTAATCATTTAATATTGGTTCATAAATGAAATAAAGCAGGCCTCAATCATAAAAGAGATTTATATAATCTATCCACGCAAGTAGTCAACAACAATTATTAATGAAACAAATAACTAACACCAGTAATACTGGATTAACATGTGTTTCACTCAACATACAAATCAATGTGCGTTAATCAACTTATAATCGCATTTGCAACCGCGCCATCGCTTGTGCCATAACAGCAGCCATATTGATTGTAACTAACGGCGTAAGTGACCGCGCCGTATGCGTCAACCGGTCGGTAATTTAGCCACTCACTTCCTTCCGGAGACGCCCATTTTAAAGCCATCAAAGCGAAGCGCGGGACTGCATTTCTAATCTTTATGATGAACATGTGGTTTGCGACACGTGCAAATATTTGCCATTTCCACCGTACGGCACCACGTTTAAATTCCACCTAATAAATGAATTTATAGACAACAAGATTACGGAAAAGGAAATAAAAAAAACCTATTCAAAATTCCTTTTAAGCTGTCGAAGCGACATGGTAATAAATCTTTATGGTTAAGTCCGGTGGGTACGTAGTACGCTCGTGATAGTCTAATCTTGATAGATGCCTCTTGAACTGCTTAGATATTGTCCAGTTTAATCTGTGTTCTTTAGTATCATCTCAACAAATATAAAATTTATAATAATAATGAAATTTTATTGATATACATACATATGTTATTTATGAATTACAGTTTTATTGCAACTGCCAAAAATTTTCTCCACGCCCCGAGTTGACTGGAAGAGAATGTCTAAAGGCATAAGTCCACCCATTGTAATTTCCATTCTGGTTTTGCAATAATCAGTAAATAAATAAATATATTTAATATTACTAAAATTTTCAAAAATCGTAAAAATTTTACAAAAACAATATGTATGATGGTGAGTGACGTAGAACATAGTTAATACCAAAACTGGTACAATAACCTGAAATTGAAAATTGTAATGGTAGTTCTTAGTAGTTGATTTAACCATACTCAGTAAGTTTGAATGACATTTGAGAGTAATTAATTACCTCAGTAATAAACGGTCATGCCACGTAATAAAAAATACTCCCCTTTCCCGTGAAAGTAATAATAAAAAATTGGATGGCAAGTCATAAAAGGTGACATTCGGCATTCGCGAATGTAGCACATCCAAATGGGGCTTTGTCATAAAAATTTATAGAGAGATCAACTTGTTACATAACGTTGTATCGGAAACCAATACAACGTTATCGTAACAATAGAAGAATGTCGCCACAAAACTAAATTCAATTAATATCTCAACAGTATAAAGTTTTATTGACACTGGAATCAGACGGACGTATTTTTTATTCACATACTTGCTACTGGACTACCAGATCTCAGCTAATATTAAAAAAATCCATTCGAACAGATTAACTTTTTCGAAACTGAATTAAATAAAACGATATCCTTATGATAAGATAATAGCGAGGCTCCAGAGCGGCAATTGAGTAAGTCGCAGAGTCACCTCGGGCGGCTTGTATCGCCGCCGCGCCGTCTCGATCGATGCTGACCCCGCAATATCGCCCTCGGCTCTTAACGACACCTCTTTTAACGGGTCAAAGCGTACTCGCGTTCGGATTCAACTTTTTTTATTAGATTATCACAACTCGACAACACCGCTGAAGATGTGTTCGAAAATTAAACGTCGATAACTCAATTGGATATATTGAAAACTTTTAAAACGATCCCCCGCGTCGTGCTCTCGACACAATAGCAATTTAAATTCCAATCAGGAAATCCAATATTGGACCTGTGTTAGACTGGAGTTATACATTTTCATGTAAGCTCTTATAGTCATAAAATTCAATTTGTGCTTCACGCTCGCTCATCCGTCCTCATCGAAAAATAAACGATAAAGCGATCTCGATGAATACGTAATAGCCTTGTATGGTTTAGTTACAGCGTATGGGTTTCGTTCGAGAGGTGCACGCGGCGAAGTTACGGCGCGTTTTATTCACGTGACCCAATTAGGAAGGGACTTCTCACTATTGTAGCATCTTGTTTAGGACGGATGGTGCTTACCACTTCAGTTTATCTATAATCATAATAGATATGATTAGAACAATTTAAGAAAATAATAACGATTTTCGCGTTTTATATATTTATAATCACGGCTTCGCTGATGTAGATTTAGATTTAAAGTAGTTCCCCATGTGATGTTTCTGAAAATTTTCCAAACATTTTACGGTCTCAATAAATATATCAAAATCGAAAATCATTTCATGCCATTGCTCTGTTGATGCGTAAAAAACGGACAATCGAACAAACAAACTTTCAGATTTAGAATAATGATTGATTTCATTTAAGATAGTTTACCTTGGGAACAATGTGATCGACCTCCAGGCTATTTCAAGATTCAAATTATGAACATTGTCAACGTATTTAAAAAAAGAGAGTAAAAGTCCTGCTAAGTTTCTTTCGGCTGTTCTTCTTAGGACTGAGGCATTTATCCGATCAGGTAGTAGAATCAAAAAGTGATTGTAAACCAATCCAATTTTGAATAAAAGTTTTTGACTTTGCTTTGTCAAGTGAAAGAAGCAAGTAGCATACCGAAGGGTAAACGACGCTTGCCCATATCAAAGAAGCGCCATGTTGTTTTTGTACTGATTCGAGTTCAAAATTGCTGAACGTTGCGACGTATATACACCTGGTCTACACTAGGTAATTACAGAGGCCACATCATCCTTCACACCAGTAGTAATACTTGCACATAACTGCATGGCGATAGTGTAACACAATAGTTCAACCCCAGGCATATACAAAAGAGTCCTACCGCTACCGCAAAGTTGTGTTGGAGCTAATGCAAATTTAAATACTAGGAACATTTTGTGAAATAGTTAAACGGATTAGACATCACAAACAAAGCTAACCTCTTTAATATAAGTCCGGTTAAATGAGTGGAGAAATACACCGAATCAGACAACTTATAGCGAGAAAGCTAGTGCGAAAAATTGTTGATTAATATGCTCTTATCACATTATTGAAAAAAAAATCATTTCACTGAGTAGTTTTCGTTTTTTAAGAACTTAGGCGTAGATAGTTTTGATAGTTAAATTAATTTAACTTTGGCTTTGTGCCAAAACTTGGAGATAGGGCATTTATAACATATCATAAAGGGTGTTATTATAGAGGTATAAAACTTGAACTTCGCAACATTTTTTTAACGCGACCATTTTGTTAGCTGTCAAGTGATTTATGTTTAGTTTGGTTTGGTATTTCAACATGAATAGACTGATGTCTGAACAACGCTTCCAAATTGTGCAAATTTATTTTGAAAATCATTATTCTGTTCGAAATACGTATCACGCACTACGTCCATTTTTGGGTGTCGTCCCGCTTGGGAACTCCCCTTGGGTAACGCTCGCCCAAGCGGCACCGCACCGCTGCCCACTACTTGCCC
>DWHO01001946.1:0-14234 GCA_018247575.1 Eurytides lysithous rurik | reverse complement strand
CCTTAAAGGCATCTTTAATGTTGCAAATGTCCATGGGCGGCGGTGATCACTTACCATCAGGTGAGCCGCTTGCTCGTTAAACGATAAATAAACAAACCTGGATAACATACATTTTTTAACAATATAAGTTGTAGGTGTAGAGTCCCATAATAATGAAAATTTTAGTAGATCGAACCCTACGATAAACCTTTCAAAATAAAAATGGGTCGAAAAATAGTGAAAGTATCGCGTTATATGAAATTTAATGACTTACTTTAATTCCTGCCTCAATATCTTAATACCTCAATTCTTATCTTTGTACAGTGATAGCAAAAATATGTTTAACGGTGAATGTCGTAATTAGGGAAATTGGAAGAAAGAGAAAAACAATTATTTCCCTTACTGTATGACATGGGAATCATGTGTTAGAAGTATTTTAGATACATGAGTTACTTATACACAAACAATATAATTTAAAGGACTCATTGGCAAAGAAATATTCCTCTTACATATTCTTTGACCACGTCAATTAAATCGAAATCGAAAAAAATATTTTAATCAAATAAGTAAATACTATTGTTTTATAACGACTTTTTCATATTGTAATAATAACTTTTTAAGTATAAAGCTTTTTCATAATGATGTAGTAGTTTTATTTGTAACGTTAAAACGTTCTATATATTTCGAGAAGAAACCACCGACGAATTAGAAATGTTCGATATGAAGCGTCCAAAAATATGCCGCACCCAAAAACAGTCCTCTAAAAAACCTCATTAACGTCCGCGCGTTAAATAAATGGAACAGATTTTCATAGACCGCCAGCGAATGGCCAAAAAAACGGCTAAAACCTGACAAATAGCTTTCCTTTAACGTCTGCGCCCATCTTATTATCGTTACCCACTACCGAACAGAACTCATTTGGGTCTTTCTTCGCGTCTACATCAGCTATGCGTCTTTGGAAATCACACTTTTTGGTGCAGAACTTAAGTTCTATTTTGCCACGTAAACCGTAATCGTGTTAGGTTTGAATTCTGCTGACGTTGAAAGAGCTTTACGGCGTACTTTTCTAAGTTCACTTTCGTCTGTTAGATCCCTTAGTAGGATATCAATTTGAGAAGAAGCGTCTGTGTTAATAGCATTATTCGCAATCTCATCCATACACTCGGGGGTTGCGCCGTCTACTGGTGGAATATCATTTTTTTATGCGACATATAAAACATATTTATTGCGATCCTAACGGTTGGAGTTTTTCTAGTGCCTTGTTTGGCGTGATAAAGATAGCGTAATGATTAAACTGGCCTGTGCAACCATCGAACCCTGCGGAAGAAAGGCAATTTCGGTGAAACTTTCACAGTCACCGAGATAAAATAAACATTACAGTAAAAAAACTTCGGCGATTTTTAATAATTTTGTTTTGTTACAACTTTGTCTACGTGTTTTTTTTACTTCGTATTTTGTCTGCATTAAGACGATTTTTATTCACAGTCCGAGACACTTCACGATCTTTACATAAAACTATTTTTAATACAAATAACAATATCATATTAAAGAAAATCTTTACATAAAACTATTTTTAATACAAATAACAAAATCATATTAAAAAGTTTCGGTACGACTACCGCAATGTTCTGCGGGACGGTTTTTTTTTCCCAACTCTACACACTGAACAGAGAAATAAGCCGCCGCCCGTTACTCACATCATACTGTCTTTGTCGATCTGACCCTACCACTCAATGCGCTCTCAATTCGCGCCAGTTATCTTGACCCGTTGATTGAGCTTCACTTGCCATCGTTACAGGTTGCGGCCATTGGTCCGTGTTAGCCTTTGACGCCCCCCGCTCGTTCCCTATTGGCCCGCCACCACGCCCCCCCGGCTTGGAAGGCCCCGCTAAGGGTAGTTCTTAACCCCACTTATATATTTTCCACCCTTATGTCGCGCTCGCATTCGTGAAGTCGCCGACGGGTGCCACGCACGCGTCCGTGTTCCGCCGTCGCGATATAAGTGCGAAAAGTTTCGAGTTCGGGTGTGCTAAGTTAAATGATTGTACAATGACAATGGACGTTCAAAATAATTATCAAAATTATAAAGAGCAGTCTCCTGATGCTAAGGAGACTAGTTTAAGTATTGAGAGTGTACACTCGGCTCAGCTGTCAAAAGCCGACATGCAATCGACCGCGCTGAATTCGACTAAAGCCTCAAAGCGCTCGTTCGACGTCGCCTTCCTAATGATGCCGGATGACAAAGTTAGGCAGAAGCAGCCCGAGCGACAGTTGAGGGTTTCCAAGCAACTGTTCAGCACTGAGGAGTGGGAACAACCGGCCAAGAGAGCAACTGAAGTGTACAAACATGACGCCCTTGATAATGCCATAGAAAAGGACCAAGAAGAAGACAGGGTTCGTGTTAACAACAACGTCTCACCGGGCTTCGGATCTGACGTGAATATTGATGTGGGCACCGACGAATATCCGAGTAAGTCCACATACTTCAGTGACTCGGACAATTCAGAACGTTCTCGAAGCCGCCCGAACTCCAACGAAAGTGCAGCAAGGCAGCCGAAATTCCTGCCCGAGTACAGAAGCAAAATATTCGACGACCCTACTCTAATTAGTTTGCAGTCCAGAGCGAGATACGAAAGGTATGGCGAGAAGAGCCAAGAAGTATCGCCGAAAAGCGCCTTCACTAAGGTGACCAACTACTCAATGAGGTCACCAAATCCATCAGTAAGCCCCGATAACCTCCTTTACCAGAACTCTATCAGTCCACCTCTGTCCGCTGCTAGTCCTCCAACAGGTCCATTTAACAAAACTACAGCGTTCACAAATCTAATTACACCCGCGCACCTGCTAAACAGCAATAGCTTTTTTAAAGGCCAGAATGTGCCTTCCACCTCTCCCAACTACCCAGAATCTAACCTAATCCCGCAGAGGGCGCAAACCTTTAAAGCGATGGAGTACCATAGCAAGCAAACCGACCCAAAAGGAACGCATATCTCACCCAACAAGATGAATTTTCTGCCATTCAGACCCGAAATACCGTACCTCCAGGCTGGCTCATCCTATCCGTTTGGCGTACAGAACTTCCAGCAGCAGAATGCCGACTTCATGAAGTTTCCCGTCTCGCCACGGGAGTCTGTGAGTCCATTGATAGCCAATCCAGCTGCGGCCATACTTAGTACCTTGCTCCCACCGACGCTAGCAGCATTCTCCTTGCCAGCACAAAATGTTTGTGCCAAATGCAGCATCAGTTTTAGAATGACCTCCGACTTAGTCTACCATATGCGGACCCACCACAAAAGCGAAACGTCTAGCGATCCCCATCGGAGGAAAAGGGAGGAGAAACTAAAATGCCCCGTTTGTAACGAGAGCTTCAGAGAGAGACACCACCTCACCAGACACATGACCGCTCACCAGGACAAAGAGGGTGACATGGACGATATATCAAAGGCCAACTATAACAAAAAAGGGAAACAATTCTACCCCCACAATGGCTCCGTTCTCAAGTGAATCGCTTGGTAGAGATTACCCAATTAATTGGACAAAGGTGTAACCTACGTTTAACGTACAAATCGTTAATTTGTGTCACATAGAGTTTGTTACACATTTCTTTAGGTTCGTCACTTAGTTGTTGTTGTTTAATTGTATTCTATCTACATGTGCAATAATAGTTGTTAAGTGTTTTTTCTTTCTCTGTAAATATTTGTTCGATAGACAATTAAATTACTCATTTAAACGAAACCTTGTTTTGTTATTACCTGATTATTACTTAATGTAGATCAAATAAAAAAGATTAAAAAATTTATAATTATTTAATTTTTCAGAAGTATATTAATATTAAATAAAAGACTGTTGTTGATTTCATCTTCAATAAGATCTAAATGTATATGCAATTTATTTATTAAGTGTCCAGCACATTAATAAATTACTAGCCGACCGGCCAAACGTTACATTATCATGAAAAAAATGTTTTGTATGTAATAATTTTAGGGCAACGAATCGATGTAAGCGCATAACGTCCCTCCAAATTGCAATCATAATCAGATAATTGATTAAGGAATGCACAAAAAATCTAAATATCTGCTTTAAAGCAATAATATATTTTCTTCAACAAGTCCGTATCCACATTACACTACACACTAAACTTTTTTAACATTTAAAATCATTAATTCCAAATTTCAATCAAAACATTAAAAATATTTCAACAACAAAACGTCTATTAAGAGATGTTTGTCTTTTTAATACTTCCTATTTCAAATTTTATCAGACTCACCAATACCGTGTCTTATCTTCACTAATGATTTCAATTCGTCCCCCGTTCATTTCTAAACACTAAACTTCCCCTCTTTTATCTCGTGTTTTAAACAAACCGTGGCGGAACTAATTCGAATGGGGTTAGTCGATAAAGCTATCAAATGTTTCCCACCAACGACTGCTAACAAGCGTTGATCTTCCACGCTTTAATTCGCAGTGAGAAAGTTCGTGCAACAATTGCACGGATGTATCATATACTCGGCTTCAATTCCTTAACGTTTGATTTGAGATTTAAACGAACGATATAGGCAACGATTGTCCCTTTCAGTTAAGATAATTAATTACACATCGAGATAAACTTTTCATGAAATCGAATTAACAGCCTCTTAGACGAGCCTTTAATTGGCTCTTTGGTTAACTAAAATGCCTATAGACTTTTTAGACAGATGAATGATGACTATGTAAACTTCATCATTCACCTTTATTTAATTCCAGCAAATAACAAAGAATAATTATAGTTCTGTCAAAACCTTAATATAAATACGTGTGAATATTTTTAAATAATTTTGTCTGTAATTGTCTATAACACTTACTACAGCTGGCAATTATTAATTTGTATGCAATTTTGTGTTGTTTTCTAAGTATGCACAGCAAAATAAAAAACAAGTCCACTGGACTAGTTTTTTATTTTTCATTTCTTTTTTTATTTTTAAAAACACTGCCCCACTATTGTAAGACAGAAATGTCTTGTGTTACAAGGGCATTATGCATACATAAATCTTATGTGGACAAACGCCCAGATCCGAAACAAATATTTGTAGTCCGTACAAATATTTGCCCCGGGTGGAAATCGAACCCACGACCTGCGACGCCGAAGCCAATAGCTTAACATCTGCGCCAGACGGTCACCAAGACGAGATTTTATATGATGGCCAATTTTAAACTAAACGTAACTACGGACAACAATAACTAATTTAAAAGTGATAGAAATCTTTGCAAAGATGTACATAAGTACAAAGGGACAGTGTGGTCATAGATGAGTGTTTGTTTACCATTAGTTACAAACAGAAGGACGAAAAATATAAAACTTTAAACCAACAGGACGATAAAGATTTACTCCTGACTAGCATAAGAGCGGTGTCAGAAACTATAAAGTAAACAACAACATCAGATTATTTTATTAACTATCCGCTTTATCTAAATTACACCTTCATTAGTGTCTCTATATTGGTGTCTCTTAGTACAGCTTTTCGTTCACTCCTGGTCGTTATAATTGAAACTATAAATATTCACATCGCAGTTATATTTCATTACTCCATTACGAAAATATCATTCATATTAAGTGGTAGCCACGGCAGAAGCGAATCTTGTCATTTAAGGTTGTGTTTAGAAACCTTACACCCGTGCTCACACTGTTAGTTATAAATACTTACGACTGTACTATTTATATTTATCATCGTCTCTTAGGGACTTTGCATTCTTTGTTCTCTGCCCTACTCCTCCTCCTGTATCGTACAAGTCTTTCGCCTTTTTCAGAACCTTAAAAATCTCACCATTTCGAATATTCACCATCTTTATCAACCACACTTTAACTGAGACAACGTTTCCTTCTGCCGTTGAAGTTCTGCCGTCAGCGAAGTGACAGCTTCAGAGATTATTTTGTAAGACACTTATATTAAGGAAATTATAGCACTAAATATATTGACACTTTTAGTTATGTCCTATATAAAATTATTATATTTCACTTAAATACGATTAAACAAAATTGAATATTAATTAATTTTACAAAGCTACGCGTATGACGTGCCCAAGGCAGTGTTGCCACCCGAAAAAATGACGCATGTTGCCAATAGACCAGCCTTTTCCCACCAGCATTCACAACGGCATCCTGTTCAACGTCGCAGACTAACTCGCATCTCCACGGAATCTCTCCCGGTGTGGGAACGGTGCAGTTCGCAGGGATTTCGTCACGCCTCGCCCCGACACGCGTGCACCGACACGCTTGTTAACGGGAATGTTCCGTGGCCGGTTGGCAGTTGACATGTCATTGAATTTAACTAGGATCGCGTCTGGTAACAAAGGGAAGAGAAAGCCAACTTTTTTCCTCTCCAGTCTTGCTTCAAGCGATAAATACGAACGCCATTCACTAACTAATGTAAACTAATCTGGGGAAGAGAGACAAAAATATGTGCAGGCGTATATTTTTTGCAATTATTTTTAAGTTGTGTTATGTACAATAAGAAAGGGGAATAGAAATATTTAACACCATTTAGCTCACAATGTAATGATCTTCTAGTCAATATATTTAAAAAAAAGTATTCATTCCGACGTCCGAGTGAATAAAAAATCTGCAAACAAATAGAAATGCCAATAATTATCGTTAGGGTCGACGGCGCTGTTAATATTAATGAATTTAATATTTCATAACCAACTCAAACAGATCTTCAACTCTATGTTAATGTTAATCTTTAAACATATATGTAAGTATATAAAAGATACTTCATTTTCTTGACAATACGACTAAATAAATAATTAATATTGATAAATGTTCAGTAGACCCAATAAAATTCGGTAAATCGTTACAAAAAGCTATAATAGCTTTATGATTATTAAGTATAGATACTGTGGTACTAAAGTTTCTAGAAACGTCTTTCTGGATGTTGGGAATCCTATTAAGGAAGTCTAAACTCGCAAAGTACCGTATACAAGTGCGAGAAGGACAATATTTTTGCCGGACCGCCGAAGCGTGAGTAATTCAATATAAAATATTCATATTGGGGCCACGGCTATCCCCGAGCAATGCGTTATACAAGATGCTCCGAAAACACAAATCTATTTCGCAAACGTTTTATTCATAACAATTTACGTATAAGTCATTATTACTTTTTCTAGGTGAGTGGTTTCTTTATTGCAAAAGTACGTAAAGCAAATTGTAAGCAAACAGATATACCAATCCGATAAAATCATCCTATTGCCCTTCAAATGCTTACATTACTGCTACAACTTCTAGATGTATATTATTCCCTTTTTGACATATGACTACATATACAAGACATATGTTTCTGTATGAAATGATATCAGATTTTTTTTATTTACTAAGTTCTCGAGTTACGAGTATAATATATATTTATGTAACTTGTTATAATGTAAAACAATTTACAGCATTCTTGGTCTCAGGTCACAAGTGTGAGACATTATCCGTCGTCTGTGAAAGTCTTCAAAACTTCTAAAATATAAAGCCCAAGTAAAAAGCGATAAAATCCCTAACTTTATTCCTTTTAATACATTTTTTCACCCATTTGTAAATGATGACAATACGTAACATTTATACCTGGTCGCAATTTTAATGAAACAAACGAAACTAAGATGCGAATATATACAGCAATCCAACACGGTTTACTGGTTCCGCGTTATATGAAAATGCATTGCAGGACTATTCCCGCATAATATGAAAATGCGTTATAAGAGGACCGTGTTTTAGGGGGGATTACTGTATGAAGAAAACGCGTTTTCTAGCCACTACAACTCACTTGGCTTATTTAGTCTTAAAAGTGACTGCTAATCTGCCATCATTAACTACGTAATTCTATAAAAATACTGAATGTTTTAAAATGTTTTTCATTCATTCATGATATTGTATTTTTTCACAAGTCTGTTTATATTTTTATGTTCATTCATTGATTTATAATATATTGTAAAATTATTTCACCTACGTATTATAGTCACCGGACCTAATATAATTTGGCCCTTTCTGCCAGCACCTTTCATATTACAAAGACCCACCATACATTGTTAGATTTCTAGAACACTCTGTATACGGATAGCAGTATGTTTGCAGACGCGAAGTCCTTATGACGGATGTGACCCGTAATACTGAACGAGCAACATTTAAACCTCACTCGCTCCCTGTTCACAGCAGCGTGAAGATAAACTTATATGGAAATAGATCGAGCGCACATATAACAGTCGTCTATGATTCAATTAAATGAAAATGTTTTATATGATCTTCTAAGAAATCCTTCTAACAATTATCGGCATCTTTTTCAATCTGATATCACTTTATTTATTTATACCAAATACTAAAAAACTTTTTTAAGTCCTTTCGTCGTAACTTATAGCATTGTCAATATAGTTTCGAGTTAAGACAAGAAGGTTTTTCTTTTTACTTTTTACAACGAGATAGTACCTACTAAGTTATAATAATTAATAATGTCCTCCCGACCGATTCCGGCCACGGCGGCCGATCTACAAGAGATCAGCCAAGTGCGCAAGATGTATAACGTGTAAACGTTTGCGCAGACACAGGTGCACCCAGTCTTCCTTTACTCTTTTAGCCTAACGGGACAGGTAAAAAACACGACCGGAGAAGGATCAGGCGCAGAGACGGTGACATTAGACCGATTTCTCAAACGATTTCTCCAAGCCACCGCTAGATGGCGTCGACAAAAAGCCGGGAACCAACTTTTACATGTCCATCCGACGCATGAATCATCTTACTCGCAGCGCCCCCTGGCTGGCTAGCCCTACACCACGGACCAGCCGTATTTAGATTCCTCTTGGCTTCACCGTGGGTGATCAGGTCACGGTTACTAGAGTCCGTAATCCCCTATCTCAACTAATAAACAACAACACAGTCATTGCCCTCCGCGGGATTCGAAACCACGACCTAAAAGCAAAGCGTTAAGCGCGGGCCTATACCACTAGATCACGGAGTAACTGTTTACTGAGTGGAACTCTTTTACAGTACCCTCCTGGGGTGGAGCGACTCCACTGCCAGTTGTACAATCATCGAGCATCACCACTGAATTACGGATCCCGAATACAGAAATATAACATCTTATATCTTTGCGTGAGGAGCGCAGATCTAATCAGGTTCTGTTTGGCAATGTAAGTATGCTTTATGGACTTGTGGGTCACTAAACGAACACTTCTTCGTCTTTTTAAATGAAGTAGGAGGCAAACGAGCAAGTGGACCACCTGAGGGTGAGCGTTCCCCGATGCCCGTGAACATTAGCAACGTCGAAGCAAAGCAAATACGTTACCAACCTTTAAGATGGTAATTTTTGGAAGGCCATCAGTTTCCTCACCAGCCGAAAAGCATATACACTTCCAATTTACGCTGATTTTCTATGGGTCGCGGTACTGACTCGGTTCGAGCCGGCCCATTCACCAGCAACGGGAGCTGCTATGCTCTACCATCGAAATCGACTCGTTAAGAAAAAAAAAAACATTGCTTGTCTCATCTCTACATAACACTGAAAAATTATTACGAAGTTTCTCATAAGTAAACTTGTTCTTATTATTTTCAGTTGTAACTGCTATTGATGGTATTTCATGGTTAACTCCTTCTTTTTCTCCCAAAACTCCTTAATATCACTATGAATCAGGTGGATTTTGAAGGTTAAGGTCTAAATAGATGACAAATGAAACAGATCGCACCGTCAATTCCATTCGATAAACACTCGAGTACTTTCCACCCAAATAGCCCGACGACGCGGCCATAAACAATAAATATGTATTTCTAAACGCATTAACAAGATTACAATATTAGCGAACGGCTCCTCTTTCCGCCGCTGCGTCATTACAAATGATAAATAGACGGCACACTTCGATAATCAAATTCAAATTTGGAATCTGCTCCACCCTCGCTGTTTTTTTTTCGGCGCGCGGCTAGGGCGCCCGGTCATACAGCCAGGCTGTTTCTGTTTCCCATTGTGAGAAGATTGTGGCTTTATTAAGCGTGAACGAAAGGTCTCTAGGCGATTCGACGCGGCGCACACGTGACCCGGAACTGATTACGGTGCCGTCGCGTTTTGTATGTATTTGTATGTAAATGGAGGAACTGGGGTGTGCGGATAGACGCGCGTCCGCCGATAGGGATCGGCGCGATTGAATTAAGTGCCGGCGTTTAGCGATTATTTAGGGATGCCGTGACGACCGATTAACGTGACGACTCTAGTACGACTTCCGGAATAGCGTTATGGTTCGACTTTAACACACTTTATTATTAGTTACTATATAATTAAATAATTACCAGTGACTGAAGCAGTAAGTATGCACTTATGAGATAAGTTTGTTAACGATGACGATGTTTGTACGGTGGTCTATAAGTTGTAGACTTGCAAAGTCCGCCTGGAGTTAAACCACTGCACTATCCTTTGATCTACCGCCAAACAGGGATGTGCAAGGGCTACTGTCTTCCGGCTTGAAGGATAATATTGCAAGTTTAGTATAGTACCATTTTAGCGTCAGAGTGATGAGCGAAGCACAGGACACACTGTACCTTTTACTGCTTTTACACATTTCTCCTACATCCTGCCTACTACTGTTATTATAGCGGCGTGTCGCGTTGTCATTTTATCTCCTGAAAAGAGAAGACGTAACTCAACTAAGGAAATTTGAAAGAAAACTAGAAACCAACACGGAAAGGAATAATGAAGTGGAAAGTAGGAGAGGAAGGTCACTGTCAATATTGGAAATACCACTAAAATACGCATTAAACAAAATAATCAACCGAGAATATTTTAAAAACATATCGTTAAAAGTAGAAACGAGCGCAGACGAGGAGAAAGTGTAATATTGTTCCTTTTCTGAAGCGTTTTTTTCTCTTTAGCACATTACAATATCAGGAAGCAGGGAGATAACGACCAGAAGGTAATAAACAGCGTCCGAGTCCGTGCGACATAAGGGCGAAACAAAGGAGCGCGCAAACATAAGGGAAACATTGGTCATAGTCGACAAAAGTCCGCACTGTCGCGGACCGCACATAATTATCACCGAAATGCGCACAGTGTACATCGCATAAACATAGTTGTTATTATGCTAACGACATTCGACACTCTTAACCAGGGTGAACAATGATAGCTAATGGCATCCGATTCTATACACATCTGAATAAGGATTAAAGTAAAAGATAGAAGGACAGAAAAGGCAAATCAGATTGGATTTTGCGATTCCTTTTCTATTCCGACTATTATTACAACTATAACCCTTTAAAAAAATATAATAGTAAAAGATAAAAAACGGAGATAACAATGTACTTTATAACCATTTGGCTTATTTCTTATAATTGTAAGCTACCTAAGGAACTACTATACAAAAATAATCATTATCCATTAAGACAGAAAGATAAGAAAATAGAACATATAGGTCTTACTACTTCATCTCTAAATCCACAGATATTTGAGAGATATCAGAAATTATATCAGGAAATCAAAAGCGTTAAGAAATTATTTTTTTTTAACTTTAACTAACAAATCTTATTTCCATAAACACGTCGCCCCACATCTTTCGTTACTTGGGAATTTATTTACGAATACAAAATTTCATGATCACAAATCGCTACGCAATACAAAGCACCGAATATGTGAAACTTACTCGTTTACCATCTTCACGCGACTCTGGAAGCAATATCTGGTACATAATGGTGATAATACCGTGTATTTATAAATAGGAGACTGCAAAACTGTTCCGCAGTCCGTATCGTTAGCGAGTAAGACAAAATAATAATTTATTCAGTGAATATTGTAATGGAGGCTCTTATTATTTTCTACTTTCAGGTTTACTCTCTTTCAGTTCGCAGTGTACAACCAATGCGCTACTTTATTTAACAAATAATTTGTTCATTCTTTTTAATTCATAAAATTTATTTGCAGTTTGGCACTTATTAAATGGCCCCGATCATTATGTCAGGATTGATGATGTTTTTTTTTCTTCCTTCTTCTTTTTCCCTATATATTTCCCATTTAGTCCCAACTCCCACTTTTATATGAAAACTTTCAGGTCAATACATATAATCAAGTTTAATTTGCTGGATTGATTAAACGGTTTAATATAAAACTCAAATCCTTTCAAGAGAACCAATATGAACCAATATGTCTTGAGGATGGTTCGCTAAGCTACTAAAATAAAGAAACATCCTAATTTCAATAAATGGTTGGGCACTACCTTGATTTGGGAACTTATAACTAATAAAATCAAATCTGAGAATACCATCGTTGCTCAATATACCACTTGCCGGATGATTTTATTATGAACAATTATCAAAACGACCTAAAAATGAACCTTCATGATAATGTATATAGTGTATTTGAAGTGTCTACATCACTTGTTACAATTATATTTATTAAAGGGACACAAGTGGAAGAAAACCATTAAGACTGTACGAGGCGGCATATATCCATATTAATTTAAACCATATTTCACAGAATTTAATTCATATGCTAAATAGATTCGAGTCTCTTAACCGTTCACTTTGGAGTCCCCGCAGACTGTTCGGTGCTTTGCGGAATGCTTATTTTTTAAGTAATTTAATTCATTACGAATAGACTTAGTAGATTACACTTAATTATCCTTTGAGACTTTTTTTATGGATTAGGCTGACAAACGAGCAGGCGTTCGACCTGATGGTGAGTGATCACCGCCGCCCATGGACATTTGCAGCATTACAAAACTCGATAATGCGTTGCCAGCATTTAAGTGGGGGAATTTTAAAAAGAGGGAGTGGAAGGAGGGAGGATATGGAGGAAAAGATAGGGAAGGGAGAGAGAGTGGACTACCGGCCACCTCACTCACCGGACGAAACGCGGAAGCGAAAACACTTCCACATTACGCCGACTTTCTGTGAGGTCGTGGTACTTATCCGGTTCGAGCGGGCAGCCATTCCCATTCAGCAGCGGGAGCAGCTGCGTGGCTCTACCACCGATGAGACTGTCTGTGTTCATGCACATGCATGTATGAAGTAGAACTTATCATATTTACTTGTAGCCTTTGTAAAAGGACTAACCGGCAATCCACACAACAACTCGTAGAAACCATCCATTCTACGATATGAATCATTAACTAAGTCTCCGGACTGAAATAGTGTATATCATTGAATGTATGTATATAAGATGATCGAATCGCTGTACACATCTATAGGTCTACAAACTCTATCGGTTATTCCTTTTTTCTTGTTATTTCTTTTTTCTATAAAAGAAAACAACTTTTTGATTTACGTCACATCAGCCCCACACTGATCAATTGCACGTTACGAAGTTTTGTTCTGTACTCCTGCGATATTTATGTTTCACTCGCATAGTATTACTGAGCACAGTTACAGTTATATTAGAACCGAAAACACAAATTTATCGGAATGAAAAGAAATAACGTTATTAAGAAATTCCCTTTGCTTTTTGTGTAATTATATTATGAACGGAATCGGTCCAACACCGTTGTATAAGAGCCGCTTCGCAAATACAAAATGTAAATAAGTAGCGATAAATCTTTCACGAATGTAATTGTATACGCTCCCAGCGCCGGCCATCTGCTAATTCAGTGAAAACAGAGGAGTGTTCTAATATTAAATTTACCTTCAACTTAAAATATGTAGCGCGGAGCGTTTTATTATGAATCGCTAACGGAGATTTCGTGCCGCCGTTTGCAAATGGCTTCGTTTGTATCGCGAGATACACAGTTCACTTATAATTGCGCTTGTGTTTTAAAATCTTTATTCACAAATTAATAATATGATTTTTTAAATTAATGGTGATACTGTTTTTTACTAAAACAATAAAGATATGAGTGTGAAAGGTGTGACTGAGGAGAGGCGGACAGAGGAGTATGGAAGAAAAATACATGTTGTGCCGACCCCACCTAGTGGGATAAGGGGAGGAGAAGGGAGACTGTTTTTTACTTTCATGACTACATGTGACAATGATCACGTGAGTTAAGTGTTATAACTTATTTGGCGGGTCCGTCTGGTTTGGTACAGTGATACTTCATTCACTTCTTTCTATGAAAAATGTTAACGGCTAAAAAACGCTTCCTGGATTAAAAATTACTACACCTGTGCTCTGCATCTACACACAGACACTAATTTGTGAGTGTGTTTTTACAATCATGACATAAAGACTAAGGCACCAAATACAGAGTTTTACGGGGTAGAGCCATGCAGCTGTTCCCGCTGCTGAATGGGCCGGCTTGAACCGGATTAGTACCACGATCTCACAGAAAATCGGCGTGAAGTG
>DWHO01001945.1:0-14235 GCA_018247575.1 Eurytides lysithous rurik | reverse complement strand
ATATAAAATTACAGTGACCGTGACGTTCACGGAGCTGCATAATTCTGCCGGTAAACGTTGCCCGTATATGTCACGGAGGTGTGCATTAAGCGGTTAAAACTATAACTAAACAAGTCATAAAATGTAACGCTTATTAAAAATAAGCAGTTATCGAAGACGGCGGCAGAAACAACATACATAGTAGTAATGCATCATCTGTTGAGTATCGTACTCTGTGTAGAAACAAGTCACTGCCTGCACAGCGCCACTCCCCGACTAAACAATTTTTTTCGGAACAAGAAACTGACACTACACGGAAATTTGCTTTCAACATTTGCCAATTTAATCAGTAATCTATCCTCAACAACACCTAATGGGCAAATTCTTGCACAGTTAGGGCTCGGTCTTTGAAGTTTCTCATTGGAACAATTTACCAAATTTTGTATTGCTCTAATTCACGTTCACCCGTGATCATGGCGGCTAAAGTGCTGAGATGAATTGAAACTGAAATATTAGACGTCCTAATTGACTAGTTAACCCAGGCCGCCGTAAATTTTTCAATTTCTTCTACTACATAATCATATTAAAACGGTTCAGCTTAACGCGTTACCGGCTAAACTCCATATTATTATCATTGTCATCTTCTTTTTATGGACTAAGCTGACAAACGAGCAAGCGGCTCACCTGATGAGCGGTCACCGCCGCCCATGGACATTTGCAACATTACAGAACGTACAAATGCGTTGCCAGCCCTCCTTAAAGGAGGGGGGGGCATTATTTTTCCATAAAAAAAAATTGTCTTCTGCTGAACAATCATAAAGATGTAAATGTGCTTGTGTTTGTGCTTGTTTGAATAAATATTTTATTACTTACAAGCTGGACGACAGCATGTCCAAGATTCTCGGCCTCGCTCTTCGCGGCAATGCGCAGAGGCTCGAGTCTCTCCAGTATCTCGGCAGCAGCGTTCTCTATCTGCTCCGAATAGCCTATAAAATCATCAAAATGCATTAATATTACGCATCTAAATAATATCAAAATCAAATCGAAAACTAAACAGTTTAAAATACTGTTGGAGTGTAGAAACAAAACCTTTCTACTAGTGTAATGATAAAACACATCTTTTTTGCGGTTGAATAGCTGAAAGGGGTGTGGTATTTCTTTCTTGGACATTCTTGGCGTTCTTATCTTGTTACCTACTTCAAGCTTTGTGATGATTCTATATCCTTCTAGAAGTTATCGCTCAACAAGGTACCGATTTCAAACCTTTATCTGTTTACGTATATATCTTTACAAACCTTGAAGAGTGTTGGCCTGGCGCGGTTGCAACTCCTGACCGACCGCTTGAATGGCTACCTGGTCCAGTTCACGCAGCTGCTTGTTCAGTGTATCCAGAGCGGCGGCGCACTCGCGTTGGCCCGGCGCCTTTTCGCTGCGAGCGTTACATTCATTTATTAGTTAACCTATACATAACATAAACGTAGAACAATTTGTTTATATTATACCTGATGATAACATTATATTGTGTTATACAATTGAATTAAAAAGCATAACGAATTTCACTATCCCTTCCATAGTCAAAATTTTTTATTATGTCATTTATTCTGTTACCCAAGATTGACGTTTATAGTTCTCATGAAACAATATACATCTAAATCAAGTCAGGGGTAAAATAGTTATTTATGAAGAAAAAAAATCTGCAAAAATTCATATTAACAATAAATACATTTCCTTGAGTAATAGTGTAAAAAGTACTCTTGTAAGTATAGTTAAGGTAAATAAAAGTATACCGTACCGTATGTTCGTGACCAGCGACTTGATGCTGTCCGAGACGGTCTTGCTGTGTGCGGCGAGGGCGTGCCACTGCGTTCTTTCTTGAGGCGACAGCGCTAGAGCCCGCGCTGCCTCCAGCATTGAGCACGAACCAGAGATTATGTTCCTGTTAAGAAGAAACAATTATGCACGATCAAGCGATTAAAATACATTCTCTTCCCACTTTTATTCGTACCGTTAGAAAGTCATTTGATATTTAAAGGCAATGTTAAGGATAATGATAGTTCATCTATATAAATAATTTATATATTAAATAAACCATCCTCATAATTACTGCATAACTTATTAATGTAACGATCGGTGGTTTAAGATCAAGAGAAGTGAGACAAAATGAGATTTTTGACTGATAAATTCTAATATAAAATCTATATAACATAAATGACGTAAACATACCTTCCGCAAGCAAGAATGGCCTCTTGGCTGGTGCGGGCCTGTGGCGAGATGCGGGCGGGAACAGCCGCGAACTCTGGACTGTCCGCAAATTGGCAGAGGCTGCGCACCGCGTCCAATAGGGGACCAGTTGCGGATGCGCAACGTGCGCGATTCACCTGTACAACACACCATACAAAAATTAAAAAAAAAAATCAGAGAATGATGATGATAAATATTGACTTCTCGTGAGCTTCGCAGGGCAAACAACTTTCTATTGTCACATTTCGTGCCATTTTCTTTTTTTCTGTTACTTTTAGAGATATAGTCAAAGTCAAGTCAAAATTCTTTATTAAAAATTGGATTGGTTTACAATCACTTTTTGACGTCTATTGATTCTACTATCTGTTCGGAAAAATATACCTCCTCCCTGAGAAGAACAGGCGAAAGAAACTCAGCAAAAAGTAGCCTCTCCGATCCAAAAATTAGTTCTATATAAAAATCACTTCGATCCATGGGGATAAAGAGATTTAAGATAATTTCAATAAAATTACAGTGGAGGATACTAAATGTTAACCCTTTGAATCGTAGAAAGGAAAATTTAAGCGTGTACATATTTAAAATTTCCACAGATAGAACTTGTGGTCTGTTCTGCTAGTACATTACATATTAGCGACGTTCATGAATGGGGATCTCTGGTTAAAACCAGAGTCTCCAAGTTTGAAGCTCAACGGCGTACAGAGTTGGACACTGAGCGTGATAATCTCAAAGCCCCACCACCTGCGGCGACAACGTATAACTATCAGAACGGTGTGCTTACGTGCCCACAATGTGCGAAGATCTTCTCTAAGAAGACTGGTTACATAAGCCACATGCGAGCACACGATCGACTAATTGATTAATAAGGAGTAGGATGCAGTCGCCATGGCCGAAACCGGCAGGGAGCATCATCATCATATAAGCGGCGTCAGTACGCTTGCAGTGACGTCAGTCACCTCGCTGTAGTCGGCATCGAGCGCCTTGATCTCCTTGACGAGGGCGGCGGTGGAGTTGGCCACGTCCTTGGCGGCCTGCACGAAGTGCCGCTTGCTCTGCGGCTCCGCGGAGCGGCCCGACGCCACGCGGCACGCGTTGCACAGCGCGCTGGTGTGCTTCGCGATCACAGTGGCGGCAGACAGCACCTACGACAACAGTTTTTTATACCTTCATTACTAATACGACACTAAACTACAGCAAAAGGTCTTTTGTATTAATTTTTTAAAAGGTATGTACTTTTAAAAAAAATAGTACAAAAGGCGGCGCAATGCCTTTGGACATTCTTTCCTAGTCAACTCGGGACGTGGAGATAAATTTGTTGCAAGTACTATGAAGTAATTTAAATATACATTAATGTCATATTAAAAAAAGGATAGTAATTGATACACACGCCCATGACACAGAGCTATGTGGAATTATTTCTACCGTAACAGTTCAACACACTTTTTGACACACTACGCGATACCAGATGGTATATAAAGAGACGTATGTCTGATTGCCAGTAACAACACTGAAAACATTTCCTTTTAAATTGGAATACAGTAGTGACATTACTGCATAGTAGTAGATAAACCGAATGATGTGGCACAACTCTAGGTGATCTCTGTGGATGGTGTAAAAAAATAATATGCCAAAAATCTAAGTAGTATCTAACTATAAAGGTGTTATTATTTTCGAAGAGTAGACATAGTTATCGATAATACCTGCTGTTGATTGCTGTCCTTGTCGCACAGTGTCTTACAAGCCTGGTCGATGGCCAGGGCGGCGCGAGCAAACTGCGCCTGGTCCACCAAGCCCGGTCTGCCTGCCACACTCGTCTCGTCCGATACGGCCACCTATTACGTAATCAACAACCGGTTATACCGAGCATACCATTCCATAGTTATAAACGTATAAATGTTGAGTTACTATAAAGTTTAATTACCCATTAATTAACATGCGAAGATGGTTAGAAAAGTTTAATTTTTATTAATCTAAATATTTACAGTTACATGATTATAAGTCTAATTGATGAAGGGTTTTAATACGGAAGTTGCTTTCTGTATACTGCAAAGAGGATCAATCTTTAGTAAGCATACATGATAATAATGAATACACTACTTAATAATGTCTATTATTATACTACCAACTTTTTGTAGCACTATTCGATATTACTATTATATCATATTTTTAAAAATTCAGTTATATAATGTTTTAGTTTGCAATGACGAGACATTCACGAAAAAAATCGTGTTTTAATTACAGTATACAAAGACACGTTCGAATTGTCGTGCACATTTTTGACACGAATGATACGTCAAATATGTGTCTGAGAGATGTTTCGAATTTCTTTTGTGTCGAATGTCTTTGATGCGGACCCCCAATTGTTCACCCGTTACCTTATATATAACACATGGTAGGCGACAATATTTTGCATAGTTACCAAATACGCAGCCTGCGCCGTGCACTCGACGAGCCCTTGGACGGAGGCGGCGACTGCGCCCACGGAGCGCGCGAACTGCTCCGTCTCTCCGCGCTTCACCGCGCCCGCCATGCCCGACATGCCCTCGCCTGATCGACAAATTATCACCCAGTTTAAACGACTCATTTGGCACAGACGTTAATCTATTGGCGTCGGCGCCGCGGGTCGTGGGTATGATTGATTCTCACCCGGGGCAAATGATTTTATGAAATACAAATAATTGTTCCAGGACTGTGAAAGTATATATATTTTAAGATCGAAGAGAAGAAACACAACATAATTTTATCTTGAAATAGAGGCAGCTTTTTCTTACAAAAAAAAAAGAAAGAAAGTTTACTGTCAATTCTTGAAATGGACATTTTAGCTACATACAATACGCGAATACGATTCGACTTGCTCATCTTTATTTAATGTACGAATATATCGTTAAGCACACAAACCTTTATTTTAAACGAACATGTTTCTTTTGATTACCTAGTTTATACGAAATAAAACAGTGCCGATATGCGAAAGAGATTAAAGTGGGTTAAAGGACATAACTAGGTGAAACTGCATGAACATAGCTTTATATAACCAAAAAGAATTTGTAAGGAGAACGAACAATAATAATCGAGTTTATTCTACTCATATACTGTATGCCCAAGTTTGTGTCCGTAAAATCGTTCAGATTTCAACAACTTCAGTAATACAAATCATAATCGATAAAAACAGTAATAACGAAAAACACAAAGTAGGCTGTGTATTATTTATATATGTATGATTATCATTATCTAGGTATTTACCTCATCTCGATGACCCGTTTAGCGCAGTTACTAAGTAATTGGCTTCGGCGTCGCAAGTCGTGTGTTCGATTCCCACCCGGGACAAATATTTGTACGAACTATAAATTATTCCGGATCTGGGCGTTTGTCCGTGTGAAATTTATTTATGCAAAAAGCCACTATAACACAAGATATTTCTATCTCACAAGGAGGGAGAGCAGCGTTTATTTAAAAATTTAAGGTAAACAATCAAATAGTTTCAATTTTTTTATAAAATGTATTAACCGACTTCATATAAACCCGCCTTAGTTTTAAGCACATGTTCACAGTACAAAGTGCAATCAGAACGAAATTTCTGAGGAAACCGTAACCTTCTGAGGAAGCCTTGCGATATACCGTTTACAACAAAAATACTCATCATGCTAAAATTTATATGGGACCACACGATTTTTCACGCTTTCTCATATAATAAGTACCTATTACTTATATTAATAAGTACCTTTCACCTCATTATAATAAGCACCAGCTTTCTAGCATAATAAACCGGTACACCCAGTAAAAAGTTACGAGGTACACACACAAAAGAAAATACAGTCGAATTCAGTACCTCCTCCTTTTTTGAAGTCGGTTAAAAAGGATTGCACTCACTGAGCCCCTTGCTCTGGTCGACGACGCAGTCGAGGCAGGCGAAGTAGCCGAGCTCGTTGAGCGGCTGCGTGGGCGCGTTGAGCAGCGGCCGCGTGCTGTCGATGCTGCGGATGGCGGCCGCGCACTCCTTCTGGCCAGGCGCGGCCTCCGTGCACACGTCCACCTGCACACCGGACGAATGTTACAGTCCTCGATACACTACACTTTTCTTACTCCTGCCCTTATCCCACTAGGTGGGGTCGGCACAACACGTATATTTCTTCCATACTCCTCTATCAGCCGTCATCTCCTCAGTCACAACTTTCACACTCATATCTTTATTCACGCAAATTCAATTAATTTAATTCAAATACTTCTGTGTACATTAAGCCTTATATATATATGTAAGTCGTTGGATTTTCGCGGGTGACACAGCACATACAAGGGTAAAATATTCACTGTCATTCATTATCGTAGCAAATGATGTCACGAAATGATTTATGCATCGTTTTGTTACAATCAGACGAATATATATATATAAATCTCGAACACTTCGTGACAGAGGCAATAATTTTGGTCCATTGTTAAAATGTTTTAATAGCAATTTTATCGTCAGTCTCATAATTCAGATTATTTCAACAAAACTAGGACGAGGGTGAATGAAACGTATGCGGTCTCGTTAACCTGTTCAATTTGAAGGAGATAAATTTAATAAATGAATTTCGGGCGTTACACGTCGCGTTAAATCTGATGATAGTATTTCAATGGAGTTTTTGAGGTGGTTACTTACACCTTTGATAGTACATGCACTTTGCTTGAATTCACTCACTTTGTTGTCACTTTTTCTTTATCATTTTCTAAGTTGAAATTGTGTATGTGTGACATATGCTGATCGCATGCCATCGTTACGTGAAGGAAGGATAAGACAAGAATTTTGTCTAATTTTGAATCCTTGCTCCGTAGCTGCGTGAAAGAAGGAAACACTGTGTTTTATTGTTTGAAAGCACCGAATACGGTTTTTATATCGATTAATTAAAAATAAAATGAACTTAGTAGTAACATCATATTGTGGAATAAAAAGTATTTCAACATTTTTTATTATATATGTATTATTTCAAAATTTATAGTGAATCTGTTAATCAAAAATGTTCTCCAGATTTTAGTACTGGCATTAAATAAGATGAATAATATTATTTTTACTTTTATTAAGCAGGTTTTGGCATTGTAAAATTTTTGAAGAATAACCTTTTACTCTATGGACACTATAAATTAATTTCTTAATCAATTTCAAATTCAGTTTTGATTATTAATTTTGTTTTTTAAAAAATAACAGAAAATGTAAAATAAAATAAGGAATTTCCCAATTTTTTCATTGTGAATCGAGACAAGAATCACTTTATTATTTATTTTTCCACAGAAGCGCGAATTTCAATAAATAATTGTTAACTTCAGCAAAACGTAAGTTTGTAAGGCATAAATTTCATTAGCAAAATGCAATGCGTTTCGCCCGAATGGCTTTGCGGTTAATGGCCATATTCGATACGGGCTGATTTATGATAATTAGAGCATATCCGTACAGGCGATACACAACATGTTCGATTTGTCTTGTGTGACGCATTTAACGATCGCCTTTCAAGTTTAAAAATGTCAGCACACGACAGATCAAATAACGAAATCTTAAAGGTTAACTTTTTATTATAATTTAATTTTTGTTAATAAAATTATTTGCTTCATATTTATCGTTTTTCACTTCAGTGCCTTAGGTGCCACTTTATCATATAATCATTACGATTGGTGAACAATATAAATTAGTTAAATAACCAGTAACAGCTGAAATGGTATGGTTAAAATGATATTGATTTGCCGGACAATACATAATTGAAAGTATTTCATTTATGTATATTTTTTATAAAGAGAGAAAGTTTACCTCTAGTATAAAATCGATGTTTTCTAAAACATACAACCGTAAACGTGATGTTCTCCTTTATTAAATATTATTAAAATAACTTCTTAACAAGATAGACTTTTAGGCTGTTACATCGACAATTACTTACGCGATTTTATTTCTAGCATATATAAAAGTAAAGGATAATTTTATTATGATATCTATGGATAAAAAAAAAAGTTGGGACGTACTCGTATACCGCGTACGTTTGTACGCTTGGCTCAGCATCATTTAGAGAACTTTGCATGCATTTCTTTTACGGTAATATGACAGCAAGTTATTTCGAACTTTAATAGTAATATTTTATAAACGAAAGTAGATTAATATAAAATGTAAATATTCCTTAATATTATGAGATCAACAACAAAAAACGTGACTGTGATATTTCGGCGCTGTAAGAAATAAATTGTGCAGGCGGGAGATTATAATGAGAGATTAGGGTTTCAATTACTCCGGTTTCCTTTTTAATATCGATGTTGTCGGTTAAAAATTACCTCGGGCGTAATAATACCGATCAATTTTTAAAAAAACACATTCGTGTTAGGTTTTGTTTTGATTTTTGTGTACTAGTTGTTCCTTGCAGGTTGAGCAAGAGTATAGAGTATTTTTTTTTAAAAACTTGTTTGCTTCAGTAAATAAGACTTGTCCAAAATGGTACAGTATATCACTGCGCTTTGAAAAAAAAGAGATAAAAACTCTGCTTGGCTGTGTAGGGTGCAATGATTTCTTTAAGATGCTGCCTTACTGCAAATCGCCCAATGAGTAATGCTTTCCCGTAATTCATGTCTATGCCTAATTTTTTGCCTAGCATCATTGCTCTTCAAACTAGAAGACATACGTTCTTACATATAATAATCAGCAGTAACAAGCAGTAGCTTGACGGTAGAATAATAGGCAATGTAGTGGCACAACTCCAAGCGTATTCTGCTAAGGGGTTCAACAACGTTTTGTTGTCATTTTGTATTTTTTTCTCGCGCAAGTACTTTAAATCAATGCAAGACCTTCTTTAAAAATAGTTCTGGTGTCTGGGGGTGATGATAGCATGGTTGGTGACTTGGTAGGACCAGGTCGGTCATTTTTTGGTTTGCCACACTCTCGAATAAATTGAATAGTCCACAGTATATAGAATATTTAAGGTGTACATACGACAGCTGAATTAATGTCTGCACGGAACTGTTTAAGTTTAGAACTTAGCGAGTGCATAACAAACGATGCACAGCGGAGCTGTATCATTGTTTCATACGCTTTCATTGTTACAAGTGCTGCATGCACCTGTAACTAGACGCAATATCAAACTATGCGCCTTAGGAAGCAGTTACACTGTTTCTCGGGTGTTTTGTTACATTCGATATTGAAATAGTTTATGTAAGGAATTTAACTTTCTGATGCAATCAGAGTTGACGAAGAGAATAAATAGACAATGCTAATTTTACATGCATTTCAGACTGAGATTACGTACATTATTTACATAAAGTGTTCGGGATTATTATTTATTTTTATCGTAAGCTGCACTAAAAAGTCAAATCAGCAGTTGGATTTAATCAACGGTAAGCTTCAAAAAAAGAACTATTAAAATTATTTGTGTAGTCTGTTTTAATCTCTTCAAGAGAAACAATTGAATTAATAATAGTACTTTTTTATTTCTTAGTATTATGTTTTTTTAAATCATTTATGTGATTGTTAGTTACTTGTCCCGAGGCAAGTTAATACCAGTTTTAAAAATCAACATTCAGAATCTATTAATTCCTAGATTTGATTGGGCAAAGAGTGCTAACTCTTTGCGCCAACACTACGGAAAAGTAATTTTTAGTTGACTGCTAGAAATATGCGTCAAACGAAATGTTAAAATTTTAAGAGAACTGTTCTTTGCATAAACTGTGAGATTAAATAAAATAATTTCGATTAAAAGGATGTCAAACAAGAGAGGCAAGACATCTATTATAGATAAAGGCGAAATATTTTATTTAGACAGTTTCAGATCCATCGTTGATTTTTAGACTTTTGCACAAAAACCTTTTTCAATTTTGTTACAGTGGATTAGACTTTAAGTTTAGCCAACTCGTGATGCAGTGCAACATTGACGTCGCAAACATGCGAACCAAGTCCTGTTCAAAGGATTTTTTTACAATGCAAACTAAAAATAAACAAGAAGAAATTCTGTGGTAAAGTTTTATTAGGAATTCGTTGAATCTTGCGTCAGCTAGCATACTTTTATTCTGGACGCAATGGATAGCACATGAAAATAACGCCGCCTATACTGCTTCGTATTACTTATGTCGTGTAAAAATTTAAATATGAATTTTATACGATTTTCAGGCAGCAAAAAAGCGACAATAACCGAAATAAAAGCAGAGGGAAATTTGTTCATAACTTTTTCATTACTGCGGTTGTCGTTGACCTATTTTATCACTTTCCGTTTTTCATGTTAATTTCCCTATTGTTATATTTATCTGAAAGACCTTTTTATTTTACGAAGCTTATTATGTAATAAGAACTTATTACATATTGGGTGACTTACGGGATTCTTGGCGCTAACTACTACTGGTAGCTTCAAATCGTTAAAGTAAAATTATTTTGTGGTTAGCTCTTTTTAGTATGTTACTTTATTAGATTCACCTTGCTTACTTGCTTAGCTTGGCTCCAAATTTAATGCTCATAAGTATTTTTTTCAAGAATGAAATATATTGTTATCACTGTTTGTTCTAAAAACACTTGTGCCAAGAGTCTTGACCGACCGTCCTTACGAGTTATAGTGCCAAGAACTCGTTGTGTATCTTAACAATCTCATACATTACAAAGCACCTACGTGTCTTTAATAAAGCAGTATTTTGAACTGCTCAAGCCAAAAGCTATGTGGAACTTTATTAAAGGTCGCACGATAAGTTAGCTCATAACACCAAAAGACGCGAACAGATTACACAGTAGTATTTGGCGATGGCATAACTGCTAATGCAACCCCAAGTGGACTCTACACATGCGTTCACTTAAACAGTTCTATCCCCAAAAAACTATTGACCACGTTGCCTTGTTGCTACAAGAGAGAAGGATAAACCATTATACCATCAAATATACCTCAAGATTTGCGGATCGACTACCCGTTTCCTCGACAAATAAGATCATCGATTTAGTGTAGCTATACTCTCCATCGCCAGAAGATGCGGAGATATCAAGGCGCAAGTTTCAACCCGTATTTATATGCATGACATGATATCAGATAAGTAGGGTAAAGGAAGAGTGAGTAAACCTTTGCTTGCTTACACACTAGAGCAACATAATATCTCAAACACTTTGACGTAACTTTAACGGGTTATCCACCTTCTAAGTTAGTAAAAGTTGCGCAAATAAAAATCTGAGTATTGGTTCTTTTACCCTATTCCTTTAGTTTACCTGTATATGTATTTCTTCTTCCTCATTTATGTTTTAGGGTCATATTGCTTTGAAGACCTCATTTTATTCAATGGTTATTTCAGGGAATTATTACAATAGTTAAGTCAGAAATAACACAAGGAGAAAATAAATATGAAACATGTAATTTAATTTGTAATCGTTAGGGCTAAACTTGAGAGGCATCAAAGCATCTGTCATATTATCTTAAGATCCCGGCTCATTTATCAAAGCATGCATTTTTATGTCTTGATAACATTAAAACTTAAAACTTTATATAAATCTAAACTTCCATAAAGTTGCAGTTGCGTGATAGAATAATGTAATAGCTAACACGCTCAATGTGATATCATTTTCTTCGGTTTTTGCTAGAAATAAATATTATTAAGCTTGCTATTGCAGCTATAGGTTTCATGAAGTCGGTACAGCCTTTTTGTTAAATGGGGTATAATTTAGATTTAGACTTGGTAGTAAACTGGTTTCGGTTTATTTTACTCTAAATTGGATTTGCGTTTATGAAAAAAATCGATACCTATTATAAAACAGATGGTGTAATTAATAATAATATTAATATAATAATATAATGGGGCATCTCACACATTCTCATCTGATCCCAAACTAGGCAGAGCTTGTACTATGGTAATCAGACAGCTGATATACATTTTTATATATTCTTTAAGTATATACTTATATAGATAATTAACACCCGAACAGAACAAATACCTCTGCTCATCGCACAAATATTTTGTCCTGGGTGGGAATCAAACCACACCTTTGCTTTTGCAATCAGGAGCACTCACCACCACACCAACGGGCCATTCAAAAATCATCAATACTGCATTTTAATAAACTGTGTTGCCTTAGTAAAAGCTTCTTTCTTATATTTTTACTTTACAAATAAACATAATATTCTTCTTATGCGGGCGGGTAGGTCATATCGGTCGATCTTTTCGTAAACTTGATTTTGTTTCGTTATTAGAACAGAAATAGCTAGGAGTATTGTTTATCTATCTTGTATGTTGTCTACGAGTTTTAATAATGGCATATAAAGCAACACTTCGATTAATATTTTATACCAAACAATTCGAACAGGTATAATGCGACGGATGAATCACATCACTTGCAACGGAATACAAATTTCCATACGACTATGTTCTATTTTATCACCGTTCTTTTGTTTTTCATCCTCAATTTAATAAAAGTTTTCACGTTTCAGAAAGAAAATTACAGCGGTCACGTAGTTTAAAATAAATTTTATTTCCATTGCCTCGTTCGGAATAGCAATGGGCTGAACAGTGTCTACGTTTCTAACTAGGGTTTTTACCGTACCATTTTTTTATATTAAAAACATTTAAAGTAAAACGTGCCAGAACTGATTTTTATTATTTATTATTTATCATACATTTAATAGCGTAGTTAATATAATGAGGTTTGTGTTTTTTCAACTAGTCCGTTGGTGTAGTGGTGTATGTAGTAAGTACTTTTGACTGTCGTGGGTTGGATTCCTGTGTCATAAGTCTATATTCAATGTAGTAAGCCGTCAGGTCACCATAGGAAAGGCTTTGCTTAGTTTGGTATCAGTCCCTTGATATAATTATTACTTAGTGATAGAACTCTATTGCCAAGTTCGCCTAGAGAAGTACTATGCCATCACTAACTTTTCTACTGCAAATCAATAAGGTGAAACTTTTACATTCTTGTAGTATTCCGATTAGAAATGCAATAATTATGGGTAAATGTAGTTAAATATTATAAAAATACAATAAAGCTTTAAATACATTAAAACTATGACTCTATTGTATTAAAATTGTGTTCAATTTAATAAACCTTCCACATAGTAACCGTATTGAAGTAAGTACTTATTTTTAACTTTAGATTTTAAAAATTTGTAAAGGAAAAATAAGGCACTGACAGATTTCGTTTTCTGAGGATTTCGCAATTACCATTAAAGTTTGCATGTTTACAAATAAAATTCTTTGTTTTTCTTTTTTGCTGAGAGCATTTATCGACGTCTGTTGATAAGCTAAATTGGAATAAAGATACATTCCGCGAAATTAAAAAAAAAAAACAAATTACTGAAAAAATTATAAACAAAAAGAAATAAAAATATGTCCATAATATTGAAATAAATATAAAAGAAACAAAAAACTATTTTTTTTTTAGTTTGTACGGTATGTCACTTAAAATCTAATTTTTAAATAAATTTTTGATGACGTTTCGTGACATAAAATTCTATCGCAGTATAACGTTACATCACAAAATTTACCTAGGCAGAATTCGATTGTAGACTATATTAAAATTTTTGCAACAAAAAACAGACAATGAAATTTTTTACAGCTGTATCGTGGGACTTTTACTTTTTCTTTTTAATTTACGTTCGGAAAAAGCGTTTCTCACAACATTCGTTGTTGGCTTTGTATGTAATATAGACAGGAGATTGGATTGGAATCGAAAAAGTAATATTTTTCATTTAAACCTTTGTAATAGTTACAAAAGCAAATAAATAAAATCAGAAAATTTGTAGCTTAGTATTAACAGTTTGTAACCTATAACTTAAAAGAGCAATAATTAACCATACATTTTACATTACTTCAATTAGTAGTTTACGACCAACAAAGTTACTAATATATAATTAGGTAATTATTTAAGTAAAAATGTTGAATGTTTGTATATATCCCGTATCTTTGGCCATTTAAAGACAATGTTCTCCCGTCCGATTCGATTAGTTAAAAAAATATTTATTTATCCATATTTTAATAACATAGATCAAAATTTCTTTAAAATATTGTTAAGACTTATAAGAAAGGGCCATTTGTTAAATAATCTTACAAAAAATACTTTGG
>DWHO01001944.1:0-14236 GCA_018247575.1 Eurytides lysithous rurik | reverse complement strand
ATAATATATCCTGCGCACTTGGCTGATCTCTTGTAGATCGGCCGCCGTGGCCGGATTCGGTCGGGAGGACATCATTATTATAATTATTATTATTAATATCCTACTTCCTTATATACTCTGCAAGAAAAATATAGAATTGGACATAAACTTCCAATGTTAACCAACTGTACGAATTTCATCGCATTTAATTAATTTTTTAAACGGTGCAGTTAGTGCGCACATGAGAGGTGGAAGCCGACATTTTTTATTCGAATAACACACTCATACACATCCATTATACACGCATTCGTGTATTAATAAAAGTCAATATGACCAATTGATCATCAGAAAACTCATTTTTGTAGACCGCATTGTAACAAATGTTGTTTTCTCCTTCACACAACGCTTCAATATATTTAAGCGCTTGCAATAAAGGAAGTTTGGTAGCGACCTTCCTTGCATGTGTTTGTAATTAGCTCCAAAACAATGTCTCGTCAAGTTTTCCCCAATTACGTTATTCCCGACACTCACCTACGCGATAATGGACTAATTTCGCCATATAAAATTACTTTCGGCAAACTTTACCTGCCTATATTGCCAATTAGTCTTAAATAAATCAAGCGTTCATAACACGTTTAATATCACGTGTCTCGTTATTTTAATTATTTGTGACATTGGTGTATCTTTTAACTTCTTGTTACGACAAATTATGTCTAGAGTATTTAAGCTAATTTGTCTACGTTTTTACGGGTTTTTTTTATTAAAAATTAATACCGTATTATAATAACCAATGGAAAACTTAGTCTTTGTCAGGTATAAAGCAATATCAAAACTTTTAAACCAAAGGTCAATAGATAGAATAACGATAATAAATACAATCGAACCAAATTGAAATCGTGCGTGAGTAGCTGTCACTTGGCGCCTAAACGTGTATTCGTATCGGAGTAATTAACACCGGAATACACGAATGTTGAACATGGCCAAAGCCTCTCTACATCTTTTTTTTATCGCTGTCGTAATTTTTGTCTGAAGCAGCTTTTGGCAACCGTGCATGTAGAGCTACGAATGATTCATTCGAATCTTAATTAAAAGACAAAAAATCTCAATCTAATGGATTGCTGGCAACGTGCCACTGCTAAGGACAAAACGAATTTAATAAAATTACAAATTTTATGAAAGAATTAGTGTACGTTCCGTTGCAATGATTTTAAATGTTTATCTAGTGACGTATTTAATGTATGTAGAAGTAAGTAGTCAGGAGTTAGTGCGTTTAATATGATTCTGCTTACTTTTCGCGCTGATTCCTTACTGAAATCCAATTAAACAGTTTCACAAAAACGGTTAGAGAGAATTTAAATAATTGAGTTTAAACTCCATTAGGACATCAAAGATTGTGAATGTTACAGCGACAATTTCTCAACAATTTGTTATGTCGTTAATATCTTTATAACTTAACACGTTGTTGCATATAAAACAATATTAATCAACAATTTTAAATCCTTCAGTAGCCCAAGAATAAATAGAAATATTTCATAAATGACAATTTATATCTATTACCTATATTTAATATGCAATAACATTTTGTTGATTATAATTGCTTAAACGATACGGTAAAGCGCCACGTACAGTTTTCTCTCGATGCAGTTCAAGATGTTATATGGCATTGTGACGCAAACGTGATGCGTCTACCATTAAGTGAACGATTTGGTCGTCTCATTTTTTTATTGGGAAACAAAATATCGATTATTTTGGTCGTTAGTACAAAAAAAATCTGATTTGATGATAAGTCAGAGGCTAGAAACCACCAGTCGGGTTATGAGTTCGTCGACTTTGTAATTATCAGTACATATAAATTACATAATAATTACAAGTCGCAAAGGTGAACTTATACATATTACGATTACAATCTGTTTGTTGTTAAACCCTTTACAAGATTAAAACGATGTTGTTTTGAATATGTTTAAAGACGTAATACGAGGTAGTTCATACTTTGATGCGCATCAACACATGTCTGTTAAAAAGATTAATGAATCTATTAAAATTTGTCACGACTTTATTGCAGCATAATCCTTAAGAAAACAAGTCTAAGAACATATAAAATAACAGGAGAAATCTCTAAAACTATTGGCGCTAAGCTGGTGAAAATATTGACGGAGTCACGTTTGATTCAAAAGCCTTTCCACGTTGAAGATTTTCTAATCAACATTCAAGAAGCGGCGGCTGCGGGCGGTGTCTCCATAAATTACGTATCAAGTATGTGTAGAGGCTTTATGAAAAATGTTTTCGTTACGCGGAGCTTTCCCGGCGGATACTTGGCGGAACTCCGCCGTCCCGCGCGGCCGCCGCCACGTGCCTTTATTCAAACAAAATATATTGAGCCTTTGATACGCCGGCTCGTTCAACTTGCTTCACTTGCCGAATGATTTATTTAATATGATGTTAAACCACATTAAAGTGGGAGAGAGCCATTTGAAGATCCGTTTGAGAGATAATATGGGGAAGACACTTTTGCAGTGTACCCTAGGGATGATAATGAAGTGGACGTTGCAAGTTATTCCATCGCCAAGCAGGTAAGCGTAGTTCTGTTGATTTCTTGTTTTAATGTTAATATTGTTAGCTTTTTCACTGGCACTGTGACACTGTGACGAGCGCACAGGTTCAAATTCATAACTTTATCTCCTAAACAAATAAACACAAATCACCAAATAATACTAAGATTTATTTCGAATTATGTGTGATCGTAATGACGGCAATCTCATTACTTTGCTGTATCCATCTGATATTAGCATTGAAACTAAGATATAACTGAATGAATCACAACAGTTCGGTCCAAAATAAGCAAATTGAAACGGAACACTGCACTGCACTGTCATCTGAATGTGACAAAAATAAAAGCGAAATCGGACTGCATTTTAAATAGATATCGCTCGATTTGGACGGTGACTGGCTATTATTCCATAACCTATAGAGTGCTACACGTCGAATCGGAGCGATGCGAATTCAATCCGTTTTAGAATCGGAGACAATGGGAAACTTCGATCGAATTGGATCATCAAGCTTAAGGATCGGGCACTATTTGCGTTATTCGAGAGACGTGTCTGCAAACGATATTGAAATATTCGTTTACGATTACAGCCGTAATACGTATACGCGTTTCGGTTAAAACGCTGTAATGCACCGCAATATTTTAATGCCCAACGCCCGGATGCCTCTAATGCGGAATCCGTAGCGTGAATTTATTCCGTCGATTCGAGCACACATAGCTGGCGCCTAATCCAAGTCGGACGGGTACAAACGACATCGTCAGGTGATATCAGTTGCAGGTGCGACGTGCCCGCTTCGAGATTCACTTACGGATTGATGGCAATGCAACTCGATATACCCTGCGCTACAAATCATTGAACCTTTGGTTATCGCCTCTAGGCGGAAAAGTATATCGACGACATTTTAAAAACCTCACCACAATTTTATCACTATTAACTCATTAGACAATCGTTTATAGTTGTGGGCAAAGTACAATTAAACCAACGTGTTTTCTTATTCACACATCATCTTTAACAGCATACGCGTAAACAGATCATAACAATCAGGAGCATTTGTATTTTATTAAAATTTAATGACATTAAAGATATATTGCAAAGATATTATCACTATTAAATATCAAGAATAAGTGTTTTTTTTTAAAGAAACGCGGCCCCTATTTTAACAAATATCTTGTGTTATAAGGGCGTTTTACATATATATATTTTACACGGACAAACGCCCAGATCCGACACAAATATTTGTAGTTCGCACAATTATTTGCCCCGGTTGAGAATCGAACCCACGATCTGCGACGCCGAAGTCAATAGCTTATCATCTGCGCCAAACGGCCATCAAACAGTATTTATAACTATCGCCTATGCCTCCGATATTAGAAAAAATTATTAATATTTCCAGGGAATATAATAAGAGATAATCATTTAATCAATCTTCAAAGATCTTATTTCTAATTTGGCCTTTTACCTATCATTAATACCTAATCTAATATTCGCAGAACCAGTGTCCCACAAAACGGGTTTACAATAAAAAATAAAAAAATCTTTTAATATATACATCTGCCATGTATAAATAGAGTGGGGGTCTGTGACCTGTGTTTATCTATATTTTCGAAAAAAATTATTGTATGTAAAAAGATTCTCAAAAAAAAAACCATAAGGAAAGAAAACGTTCAAAGAGAATAGAGTTTTGATTAAAAGCACAGTAATCTATATTATTGCCTCGATCCGTCGCAATAAACTGTGTGCGAGGCATTAAATAACACATTTCATAATGTGCATAAACGTGCAGGTCATAAAGTGAACCCGAGCGCAGTGCAGAGGCGGGCACTCATCAAGCCCTCGATATTTCACCGTACATTACAAACGGTGCGGCGGACAACTGAAGTTAATTGGATGCGCTGGCCACAGCAGGGCACAGCTATGAAATATAAAACAGAGCGGCGCGTTTCCAGGTGAGTGCGGAGCCATTATCTCGGCTGCAGTCAACGTTACGTGCTCGTCTCGTTACCGTGGCGTGTGCTTAAGCCACCGCGCCATACGGTATTGTTGAAGTGACAGCTGATGAGCTGACAAGGCAGTGCACCTCGTAGGAGCGCGGCGGAGGCGCACATGCACTTAAACGCTCACATAATAGCGTCGGTATAACTTAAAGCTGTGCTCAGCGAAGCAATCCGTAAACGATGTTTACAGCGAACGCTGGCGCACAATACGTTTCAAACGGACTGTGTAATAATGGCCCATCAAAATTTCCACGCTAGAGTTGTCGGGCCGATCGGAAAAATTCACTCGACTCCACTCGAAAGCGGTGTCGTAATCCGCGGGCGCCGCTGTGTGTGAAATTGAAATTAAAAATCTATTAAAGTAGAAAGATTGGAATATTACAACGTTTATTTCTCGTGTTTTCAAGTTATACCGTGTAGAAGCGCTTCTTTTATTTAAGTTTTCTCTATTGAAATAGATGGTTTTAACATTATTTCTTATAGGTAGAAAACTAAATATAAAGTATTTAATTCTATGTAATTGTGTCATTATGATTAACATAATAATGGTATATTTTTTTAATAATGAAAATTGTTAAAACAATTAAGAAATAAATGGAGAATCGAAACTAAACATTAGTTTTATAATCTCCCTCTCTCTTAAAGTCTCCTTATGAAATTGTCGAATGCAAGGACAGGGAGCGTGCCTCTCGATTAAGCCCAGATTTATTGTACTCGTGATAAACCGCTCTAGAGAGCACCATTCGTCCATTAACTGACGTTCCGGGCTTCAGCTCGCAACCAAAAACGGTTTTTGTACGTGTCACACATCCAGGCCAGAAAAACAAATATTTAAAATCGGAATGAAAATCGGAACTTGCCTATTGAGCTATGGATAATAAAAATAGTCACTCTCAATATTTTACATGATTTTGTGTAACGAAACTTTGATTTATATCATAAATTAACTTCACTAGTAACAAAAAAAAATCAAAACCATAAAAATATAGGTTTTTCCTTTGCTCAGTACAAATTTCGATAACGATAATTGACATATCATATAAATTTCATACGTCTTTCCTTACTCAAGGACACTCTTATTCCCTGGTGCTAATACAAGGTCTGAATATATTTTATTGGTTTGGCGGACACATAACAACAATTTATGGCTTTATGTGCGATATTTCATTTCGCTAATAATAACATATGTGTATAACCGTTTTTACATAAACATGCCAGACTTTAATAACTAAAATACATATGTTAAGAGAAATAATTGATAATAATAACTTTGCATATATTTACATAATTTCACAAATTATTTTAAATATATTGACGTAAACTGAAAAATAACTATTATTGAAATTAACATAGTCGTGTTTATTTTAATAAGATACAATAGAATATTTTAAACATATTAAGAACAATCAAGCCAATAAAGAAATAATTTGAATCGAATGTTAAAAGACACCAACTAATAGATTAAACCAGTATAATAAAACAACAGTAGTAATGCTTATTACAGAAATGTCAAACAATTCACGAGGGCACTTGTTAAAGACACAATAAAAATAAAAATGAACATACAGTCGCAATTTTTTTTAACAATGAGAAAAGCTTAAGGCTTCCAATAGAAATAATTTATTTCTTGGAATATCTTTTCGTATCCAATTGCCGTTTTTATTATTTAACCTAATGGACTTTAAAAATTGAAAAACGTGACATCGTTCATAATTATATTAAGAGCATTATTATGCTCTATGGGATAGCATTCTCCACGGTCGAGCTCTCTCGTCGGAAATCGCAATTCGCCAACTGAATGCTTATTGAAAATATAGCTCATTATTTTAAATGGTAATGACACTATTTTTAACAAAAACGCCAAGAATAAGTTCAACCATCCACCGCTATCCAAAAATAAAAACCGACTACAAATAAATCTAAAAAATTGATTTTAAGGAGAAATTTTCATTATGAATCTTTAAAATTTAAGATCCAGAGACAACAAAATTTCTATAAGTTCGACGTTTCAACGTATCTAAATTAATATTTAAGTCATAAAAATGGTACACAGTTTGTGTAAAGGCCAAAATTAAGTTCGACAGACAAGGCAAAATAGATGATTGGCATTTCACAATCGAAATACAATTAATAACAAAACAGTTGGGTAATCATTTTTTTCTATTGTTAGATTGAAAGAGAAGGGAGGAAGGGCATATAGTTAGGAAAGTTTTGGACGTGAATGTAGATGGAGTGAGACCGAAGAAGTGTGCATGGGTTGCGTGAATATATGAGTGTAAAAGGTCTGACTGAGGAGATGACGGCTGATAGAGGAGTGTGGAAGAAAAATACATGTCGAGCAGACCCCACCTAATAGGATAAGGGCAGAAAGAAAGTTAGAAAGAAATAATAGTGTCTCAACTTTTGTAAAAATATTCCGCCGTGAAAATGATATACCCGATAACTATTTTTAACGGTCAAATAAGCATATACTGTATTCGTATATATATATTTAGAAGTATATATTGCATTCTTGGTAAAATTTTATTCTTAATATAATTAATGAACAACATATGTATCTTTATAAAAGAAAAACAGTAAAAAAATAATATAAGTATTAGGGCTCAAAGACAAGGATTTCATCACGGTGTTTCTTTGATATTCGTGAAGTAGTGTTGAGAAGTGTTTAAATGTGCTACTAAACAAGTACATGAGAAATTCTTTATTTCAATTTTTTTTTGTAAATATCAGTGGATAATAATGACAACTGGCAACCTTGGGGAAGGCAATGCAACTAAGCGTTTACAGATAACTAAATGGTTACTGCTCAGCTGTACACAGCGAACGTCATACAAAGATGTAAGATTTTGTAACTCTATTCCCAGTCTCTCAAAACATAGTCCTTCGAACCACACTGCGGACACACGCTTTAATATAACCGATGTTCCATTCTTCTTTCTATTTCACAATAACATACTGTAACCAGTGACGGTACTACCATACAAGCCCAAAAGCCGGGCTTGCCCTACTAAGAAGTAAAATTTATAAATCTTAATTAGCACACAATTCCCGCAACGCTCAAATTTAAAAATAAATTATTCGGGAACTATATGCTAATGATGATTTATAAGTTTTACTCCTTAGTAGGACATGCCGGGCTTTTGGGCTTGTATGATAGTACTACCACTGACTGTAACATGTTACATAAATGAAAAAATAAAATAATTGTGTTAATATCTCTTATCACAATATCAATCAATACAATAATTCAAGAATGATGAAGCCAAATGTGGCATAGAGGGCTATTGGCTCCATATTTCTCAGAAATTAGCTTATTTGCCAGATATGTATATTAGTCAGACGGGCCGGCGCCGTACTCGTTCCGTCGAGCAGAAAATTTAGGATTTCATATAAAACAGGCCAGCAGGAATAATGGATAGTGTAATACACTGAAGGTACAATCTTAAGTGAAAATACATCAACATTTCTCGTATAGTTTCTATATTATTCCAATAATGATTTAGCTCTTCTGATGATCTTCTAATGATGATATAGATGTTGTTTTATTATCATTACAGAATAGGTGATAGCACTTAGACATCAAAGATAGTTATTAAACTTATTTAATCGTTACTGAGGATAGTGAGTTAACATCAACCTGACAGGATGAAATAGGTTCTGCGAAACATTTTAAAACGACATTCTCTCCAAACTTAAAGCTACAAAATCTCTTCAATCGTTTCAAATTTGTAAGTAAGTACCAAGATCAAATAAATTACCGTCAATTTACTGTATTTTCTGACTTGATATACAATTGATCGCAGATTTTCTAAAATAATTCATAACTTCATTTTCAGAAATCTTTATAGGTGAGCTACGATAAATTTAGTCGATACAAGTTCAATGGCGTATTGCTATAAATCAAATAGATCAATTTCTGACTAATGTAATTTTCATACCGCTTTAGCTAATAAGTAAGGTATAAAACACATGTGATTAAATTTTGCAGTAGATCGACCAGCATATTAGATTCCTTTGTGACGGCTATGCATTTTCAATATCTATTGCCATTGAAAACCTTTTAACTGGATGTGTATTTAGATAGTTCGAACGATGATCGTGCACAAAGGGCTCTGAACTCATAGCGACGTTATATTTACACTCATTATTTGCGTACACACGGGGCTGATGATTAAATCATAAATTAATGTTTACATCGAATGAAAATGTTCCATACGGTTATTTATGAGTATGAACGTAACATGAGCAACAACATGTTTAACGTTTTGTTGCATTATTTATGATGAAAATGTTGGAAATTTAAAATATTTATGTCGCATTCGGCGTCAGTTTTTCTTTTTCTTTCAGATATGAAGTGACTATTGACGTTTTCTTTTAATACAACAATTGAATTAATTGTGATGCCGAATACTATTTGATTATCATATAGTTAAGTTATCAACCTAATGAACTATTCAAATCGAACAATATAAAACCTGCCTGTTCTGTGACCGTGGTTTAAAACAAAAATAAAATGCAGAAGAATCCGTAAAATAGTTGCTTTCTAACCACGTTCAGTGTACTAGTAAATACGTGATATAAAAGGTCGATAACATTCCAGTCTCGCCAAACGCAAGAGAGAAAGACGGGGGCAATAATGAAGTTCCGAGAAATTATGACGTAATCAGTAATTTTTATTTTCGGCTAGACGCGGTTTATGGGAAGAGCACAACTAACGGACGTAAAAGTGGCGCCAACTCTCCGCCAGTCGGCTGCCTACCGCCTTAATAGCGTCTTCTGTTTTAAAAGGGAAAAATATTGTGATATTTTTTACAGCCGTCTTGAATTTCAGTTCCGCTAAACCAGTTTTTACAACGAACAATGGGAAAAAAACGAAGCCATATTTTTCCGTAGGAATAAAAAATTGTAATGACCCTTTTGTTTTTTTTTTATTGAGAGATCAAAGGCAGAAAGAGGATGGAAGTTAACTAGTCCTAACTCGATATTCGTTGGGAGTTAGATGGACTAATTCGATAGACAAATGTGTACGGTATGATTGATAATCTTCATCCATTATAAGTGCTTCTTACGATGTATGCTTCAATAAGCTTTAGTTTTCTAAAAATTTAATATTACTAATTTCTTACAAAAATCTAGAAAAACGGAATTCAAAATTGTCGCATAACATTTTTTGTCACTTACTTTTAAAGAAACATCATTCGAAATCTTACTTGCTTCTATAAATATCTTAAATCATGTAGTTAATTTGGTAGTAGTGGTTCGTCAGATCGAAAGTAGGTTTCATTTCTATTTCATATAGATAGATGATGGTTTCTGTTAAACTTAAAAACAATTGCTTGGCTTTCAATTTAGTGCTCAATTTGTGGTAAACTAATTTTTAAACGGCTTAACAATGTTCGATTTAATTCAAATTACTTTATGACATTAGTAAATTTATTAAGAGTCTGATTTTTGCTATAAATACTATTACAACAATTTTATCGAAATTACACAAAGGCGTAATAAATTAATGTAAACGTTTGATTCTATTGACAATAATTTATAGATGTTGAAATATTTAACTGAAAAGAGAAATGTATTTTTAATTCTTACCGCTTCTTATTTTGGATCAGGCATCTAACACATTAATGGGTATATTTAAACAGTTTTTTAATTTCAAATAAATTAAATTTATTATCTGTATAATAGTTAAAAGCACATTAGTAATCCAAAAATATCTCGTTTGTAGTCTGTGAAAAGGCGAAGATGTTTGATAAAGATGTTTATAGGATGATTATCATCAATCGCTGTATTGGATCCGGAACTTCGATATCAACTGGACTAACAAAACTTTCTCACTGAACGAAAATCCGATCGCTATTGTATCCCAATTTTAAAAATCTGCCGACGGGTTAAGAATTCGCGTTATGACACTCCACGTGACGTAAACAATTTAGTTTCGCAACAGAATGTGCTGATCAAAAGCATTGATATGAATATCCTACTAGCTGTAATGAATTTCCTCGAGAGCTGCGTAAAATTGAAAAATCCAACGCAAAAAGGTGAGCAGTAGACTGATTTCAACGTCGAAGTTTATCAAGGGAGATGAGAAAGTTTTTCTTATTAAGTATCAAAGGAACTGTCGTAAATACAGAAATTAGCGAGAGTATCATCGTCGGAGCTGTGTGTAAACATCTAAAGTTTGAAAGTGGCGTCGCGTCGCCGTCCCGTCGAGCAATCTTGTCGGCCCGCAACGTGCGAGTTACTGCCTCAATATTAGTCCCCTGTATCAACTCATACCATATTAGTTTTGTTTGAAGTGTTAGAATCATATCGGCGATCCTCGATCAGATTTCGTATCGGATTAATCGCTGAGCAAACAATAGGTGCGCACAAATCATCTGTCAATGGAAAACGTGGAACAATAAAAAACACGTTTTCATTCCTGTTCTGTTAATGAAAACATCACCACGCCCCATTTGTCAACTAGGTCAATATTCCTGTACACGTGTCACTACTGCTAGGGTTTTTGCATGTTCTTTTGTTTATTGTGTGAGTTTATTTTGCATCCAAAAATTAGATTGCAGCGTTCCCAAATGTTGTCTATGTATAATATTGTCAGTTAAATAATGGCGTTAACGTTTTAGCGTTTCTAACAATTTCTTACATTTGTGCGGTTAAATAAAAATTTTCCCTTTACGTGAGTTTTAATTTCAGTCCTTTTTTATAAAATAAATAAATAAAATGTTAAAATATAAAGTAAGTATCTTAAAACTAATAAGTTTCATGGATATTAAACAAAAAAAGAGGTTATAACATGCAAATAAAGTCGGAATATATTAAATATTAAAAAAAAAAAACTGATTAATTCTTCCAATATAAAGAACGATAAGGTGAGTAGTTTTTCAAATCAAATAATCATAATGTTGTTTAAAACTTTTGTTGTAAAGTTTACTTTATATTACGAATTTTATGTTACGAATATAAGAACCATTAAATGTCGAAATAAGCGCGTTTACTCATATTTTGCCCTCTTCAACCGACACGTGTTGCGCCTCTCAATGGTAACTTAATGGTTCGCACTTACAATCTCTCTGTAAATTTCAGTAGAATACCAAAAAAATCTAAGAGACTATATATATACTATTCGGCGTATTTGCCTTTACTTGACCAATGTATGACAATTTAAAATATTTTATCCTTTAAGGTCTCTAAAAATATTTCATTAATGACAATACTTCATTGCATTGATTACAATATTGCTACAACTACACTCCTATATCTTTGTGTGACGAGCGCAGTGTGGAACTCATGCAGTTGAAAACACTGTGTGACGTGACAGGGTCAGGTTGCAATGAACAAGCGTCTCGCTTACTTATATATACATATATATAAAAAGTAAACAAGATATATGCTTATTTTCTAAAAAAAAGTAATTATAAAAAACTAAAGGCTATCTTCTATTTATATATATATATTCTTAGCTTATGAAGTCATTGGAAACCAAACGTAATTATATAAGAGTTATAATTTATTTTTTGCAACCATCGAATTACTTTCTTATTTTTATCACGTAAAGAAAATGGTATGGTCCATCAGATAGAAGTTACTCTTCTTCAAAGTTAATAGCCCGTGAAACTACGTTTTAGAATTCGATGTTGCAACTATTTACTGCGCTGAGAAGTAGTATACGATAGAAATATATTCTGTAATAATATATATTAAAACAACAAAAATGGTTTATTATTTACTTTCTGCAAACATGATATCTTAAACAAGTAAACGAATTGTAATTAGGTGAATTAAGAAATTAGAAACTAATTTTTTTTTTACTACAATTACATGTTCGTTTAAAAAATATCCTCGCTTCAAAAAATAAGCTCGAATTTATCCATGACTCCTACGAAAGTAAACTTTGGGTTCGATGTACCACTGATAACGGATAAATTTTCCTCAAAAACATATTAGAAGCAAACATAAACAAATTTATCATTACATTTTGTAACTAAACAGTGATCAACTACTGTGAGTGAACTAACACTAAAAATTATATATTGTTTGTGGTAACAATTTTTTCATTTTGTCCAACAATTCTTTTAAATTATTATTGTTTTTGTTGGGTCTCGAAAAAACATTTCGAGGCGACCTTTTTTCAAGCCTTTGTAATTAATATTCAAATTTATGCAAGTTTCTAATAGAAATAATGTCAGAAATCCATAATAATGTTATGAGAGAACTTTATTTTTACTAGACCTTTTTTTTTCTTTTTTTTTATATTTGAGTTAAAAGAGATTTTCCTAAATAGAGTAACAAAAGAAACTTTTCCTTACATCGCAAGCATTTCCATACTAACGTACATATTTTTTAATTGACTATTTATAATATATTTGTCGTAATTTCCTATATCCCAGTATGCAAAAGGGATACAGCGGCGTGTATCTCTGAAAATAAAAACACGGCTCATACGCGCTAACGCTGAAATTAAAATGATTAAATTAAGTAACAAATGAATGCATTCGCGCCGTAGCAAGGCGTCAAAGGCGGAGTGCTGGGTCGTATTTTGATATTTACTGGCCTACAGAGGACAACTTTTTAATAGCGGGATAACAGACCACCCGAGACCGGCGCGTTGGCGTTAAATCTCTAGCTCATAAATACGTTATGTAAACCCACCCTAATAATTAGTCGCGGTTACGGCGCGTAGTTAAGTTTTATGGAGCCAGTAGAGGCTTTAAGTGGGAGCGAGAGCTTGCCGGGAAAAATGTTCTTTAATTTGTCTGGCCGCGTTCAGGGGCGATGAAGCGGAAATTGTTATGTTTATTCAGGAATCTTGTATCACCCGCTACCCTTTTATTTTTTACCTACGTTTTAATGCGATTGGATTTTCGTCTGTATCGCGCGGCGGCGGGCGAACGGTACATATATAATTCTTCCCTTCGTTTATAGTTCGATGTTAAAAATATTTGTAGTTGATGCGGGTGAACTTCTTTATGCGATGTTTACATGATTGCATATTTGCATCAAAATTTTAAACGAAGTAATTTATTTAAATTGTTTTTTTTTTATAAATATTTGTGACCAACTATTTTGGCTTGTTTATTTTTGGTTCTGTAGTCAACGCGATGAGTAGCGACGATTAAAAAATAAATAAAACATTTCAGTGATTTTTAATAAAGAATATTTATTTCAATTGAGGCGTCGGATGTGTTGGTATTGCCTGTAGTTGAGGTGCGGCTAGTCTAAAGCGTACGGGATGAATCATTGATAAGTGCCCGGCGTGGCGCTCTCCTAGGAGGCGGCGACGCGCGGGCGACGGCGGTGTAAGGGGGCGCGGGGGAGGGGGAAGTGGTCGGCGACGTGGACACTGTACCTGGCACTCGCCGGCACTCCGTCGTCACAGCGCACAACGTGCAAGAGTCCGCGGGAAGTTCGCGGCGGCCGTTCCACGAGCCCGTAGCCGTAGGCGGTGGGATATCGTAGCGGCACAGCAGCCTGCGTTGGAGGACGATGAGGCGCGATGCCCGTATGCAGTTCACAGTGGGTACGGCGCCGAGGCGAGATACGGAGTCATGCGGTCAGCCAAAGGGACACAAACCTACTGGCGAGCTGGGTGTCGAGCAGCGCGGGCGGGACGGCGGGCGGTCCCTGGCGGGGCCGGCACAACGGAGCGGGGAGGGGAGGGGGAGAGGGAGGAAGGGGTGGTAAGGGGACGGGCTACCTGCCACCTCACTCACAGGA
>DWHO01001943.1:0-14237 GCA_018247575.1 Eurytides lysithous rurik | reverse complement strand
AGGCGATCCGATGAAGCTTTACAGAGCCGCATAGGCTAAAAGCGTCAACGTCAGTTAAGATAAGATAAGATAAGCTACGCAGCAGCTTTCGCTATTGCTGAATGGACCGGCTCAAACTGTTGCCCCGTTTGAGCCAGTCACGAACTTTGGTGTGACACGAACTAAAAACCGACGCGAAGTAGAAGTGTTTGTGCTTCCGCGTTTCGTCCGCTGAGTGAGTTGGCCAGTATTAAGCTAAAACTAAAATAAAGAACATTTTGTTGCATAAAGCTTACTAATTTAAACTCCTGAACAGTGTTCAGGAGTTTTTGGTAGATCAAAATGCGTAGAACTTAATTGACTCATATATGGGATAGCTATTACATTGTATTAATGCTTAACGTACTATAACCGTAATTTAAAAGAGCAACTGTTGAGCTCTTCTCAACAGAACTGCATTCTGAGCCGGTAGTAGCTTTCTTATGAACAAAATGTAAATATGACGATTCAAAAGTGCTTGTAAAGGGCTACTTGAATAAATATATTTTGATTTGATTTGATTTGATTCACCTCTTTCCTTCCCCTCTCTCTCACCTTAAAGACTGGCACTTGTGAGTCTTTGGATGCTGCGAATGTCCATGGGTAGCGTCGATAGTTTAATATCAGATGAACCGTCCTACTTCTCTTACTCGGTAAAAAAAAGAATAAACGTTTGATTTAAAAATTTGAAAAAAAAAACATTTAACACGGTATCGAGTTAAATTAGTGCGCGACTGTACAACGTTGCGATACAATAACGAAGAAATCTCCGATACTATATGCACCGCCTCCTTATCGCTTTGATGGATGGCGCTACCGGTTTTATATCGAGTATAGTATCAGATGACTACGTAAGAATCTTCGAATGATGAAATAGCACTATGTAAATTGATTTTAATCGTGTAAGTGTAGTGTTTTGTTTAATTAAATAATGTTCAACAGGTCATAATATAATAAATATTAATAAGATACAAGATCTTATGTGGTTTTCTAGTTAATAGTAATTTCAAATTTTTTCATTAAAAAACCCTTTCACTTCTGTATTTAGGCTATTGTAACGAGACTATTCTTGCAAAATTGTGTACCTATTGGTTTTGCGCTGCGAGTCGATTGATTACTGCCCGGGGGAAATATATTTGTATGAACTACAGACAATTGTTCCGAATCTGGGCGTTACTAAATTTTTTAGACTGTAAAGCAAGTTTCCCAATACTTTTGCGCAGAGACTACTTTGTAGCATCCCAAACACTTTATTACTCATTGTGCCGCAGTAGAAGCAGTGAGTATTAACTACTGTGTTCTGTGCTGTTTATCTGAAGAGCAATGTTGCCAGCGAAAGTACTAGCCATCGGGATATACCGTTAAAATCTTTGTTGACCAGAAGAGAACACAAAGCGATTAGAAGAACAAGAGAAAAACCTCTGAGTTGTTATAGGGAACAACCTGTGAGAACCGTTTCGTATTTGAAGTTGTTACAGTTTATAATTCGGTCGTATCCTTGAATAGTACTACGGTTTTAATTTCCAAATGGGAAAGATGAAATAATCATTCTCAACTATAAAATCTGTTGTTTCTAGAAGTTTAGGTCGAGAACAGAAAAATAGTATTTAGTAGTTATTATAAAAAAAAAAATAACGCCTCTTCTCTAATTTAGATTACATTTTAGTATCTCGAAATAGAACCTTCTTACTCTTTCCTTAATACCGAAATAACATATATGTACCTACCATAATTTATATCAGAAAAATGCCTGCACTCGTTGCACTAAATACCACTATATTTAGAAGTTATCAACCAGGCCTTTACTTTTAATTCGTGGTTCCCAACCCCGTGTACAAAGGTTGTAATGTTTTTCCGATAGCGACTCTGCCCATCGTCGATTCCAATCAGCCGTGAAGATTTTTACGGCCACACTAATTGAGCGAGACGCCAACACCGGAAGCCATAAAAGTTATTAATTGGTTTCCCGCCAACGGCGGGGCGGAAGTTGTAAATACATGCCGCTACTATTTCCGGTCAATCGACGCGCATCGCTCCAACCTTTTTGGGGGAAATGGTGAGGGCGATTGATGTGCTGTTGTGTTGCGATGCCAGGATATTTCGAGGCTTTAATGCTTCCAATTTTTTTCGGATGAAGTATATTTTGTCTATGGAAATTCAACATAAACTGTTACTAAGCTTCATTTAAGGACACCTAACTAATAAGTTAAATCTTTTCCGATATGCTGTGGGTTGTTTGGCTATGTTAACTGGTTATATTACTTTTTCTTTTAAGAATAATAAAAAAAAACTCCACAGGTTTTTGGTGGTAGTTTTTTATCGATCTATATGAACTCGTGATTTAAGTTATAATAAAAAATATATCAAAATATCAATATCACGAATCAACAATGGGCTTTTAATTAACATTTATAAACATTCATTTGCAACGCTTCAATAAGTTCATTTAAAGACTTTTTACCAAGTATTCCGTTTTATCAAGCATTGACTGCTCAATAAACTGTCTCTGACCAAATATTATGATTAACGACATAATTTCTCTGTGTCGTGTTGTTCTGTATAACAACGCCCAAACCACATATTCGCATACAACAGCTACATAAGAGATATTTGAGTATATCGAGCACAAAAACCGAATGAGACGAAAATCTAGTTTTTAGACACAAGTTTTTTATTCTATGATATAACATACAATGCTGATATCGGTTCATGTATAAAATATACGTGCATTATATGTAAGGTTGTCAGAAGGAATCAAGATATTCCGCGGATGCTAAAGCCAACGCTTATGTACTAAAAAATATAGTATACGGATTCTATAACGTTTAACTTAATTTTCATCGAATGATTTTTTTATGTTTTAGGCTGCCAAACGAGCAAGCGGCTCAATTGATGGTAAGTGATCACCGTCGCCCATGGACATTAGCAGCATTACAAATCTAGCAAATGCGTTGCCAGCCTTTAAGGAGGGGAATATTTGAAAAAGGGAGGAAGGTGTGAGAGGGAGAAAGTAATAGGGGGGACCCCTCGGGATCGAGAAAGAGGTAGGGAGGGGAATGAGAGGGAGAGGATGGAAAGGGAGAGGGATGGGCCACCGGCCACCTCACTCACCAGATGAAACGCGGAAGCCAAAACACGTCCACTTCAGGCCGATTTTCTGTGAGGTCGTGGTAACTATCCGAACCGGCCCATTAGGCAGCGGGTGCAACTGCGTGGTTCTACCACCGTAAATTGATAATACATAAAAAATAATTAACAATATAAAATTTAAAAATCCATTGATTAACAGTAACAGGGACATCCCTGGCAATCTATACTATCGCACTGTATGTCGTAAAGTATTTGAAACGTCTGGAGTTCATTAATATTTGTTTAAATAGAAAACTTATGTGGTAAAGAAAAACATATAAGCCATGTTTTCACACCCTGAAACGCAAAGTCAATGTGTGTTATGAAATGACATTCCATATAAATATATAGAAATGATGTAAAAAGTTCGCTCAAAAACTTATTTTAACTTTGATGAAATGAAACTGATATAATCGATATCTTGGCCTAACTAAAACTCAGGACAACACTTGGTTCAAATCGAAACCGCCAATAAAATGAGTTCTAGCCCATCTTTTTTGCCTTATGCGTGTGCTTTTGCGTAATAAATACTTACCTTATTTTATACTTTAGCCTGAAATATTTTCTTTTAACAGGAAAATTAAATTAAATTTTCGGACGCCATTCGGCCCCAACTTGTACCAAAGCACAATCCTTACTGGCGTCAGGAGTAATTATAGTAAATAACTTTGTCTCGCTGAGAATATCTTCACTGTAAAAAGCGGGCCGTCTACTCGTAATTCGTTAAAAGCATTCCATTGTTCTAGAAATCGGTGATCCCCGCAATTAGGCGATTCGATTTGATCGCGTTCCTCCTTCATTGACGCTATTTGTGGTGCTCATACTATTCAAAGTTAGTTGGCGTTACGAGAAATTAAAACGGGATGTTCTGATCTGGATAAGTTTGTTATGATTTACTCATTTGTACATTATGGTATAAAACGGAGGCTGCGAAGTTTCAACGCCTCGAGATATTAAAATTATTGTTGATAGAGGACATTGGATAGAAACGAGCGGCTAGCCTGACTGCGAATGAATACAGTGACCAGAGTACTTTGAATACAAGTGAGTTTACGAGTGGGTCGGGAACCGTACTTTACCATATTAGAGACTGAGTGTTAGATGGCTATTATAAACCCCGGATTTTTTTTATTGGTTTTAGAAGGAAGAAGGAGCGGAAGGAAGGGAGGGGATGGGCCACCGGCCACCTCACTCACCGGACGAAACGCGGAAACAAAAACACTGCAACTTTACGTCTATTTTCTGTGAGATCGTGGTACTTATCCGGTTCGAGCCGGCCCATTCAGCAACGGGAATGGCGTGGCTCTACCACCGTAAAAAAAAACCCGTTTTTTATGGAGTAGGAGGCAAACGTGAAATCGGCTCACCTGATGGTAAGCGATCACTAGATCCAGCCCATGACCTGTGAGGCCGAAGCCAGTAGCTTCGCTACTACGCCAATGCGATCATCAAAGTGGTCTAAGTATTATACTACGCGTAAGTAATATAAATAGTGTTGTGATGCTCATTTAGCATAATTTTAATTACTTTGACTAGATTTACAATTTCTTAAGAATGTTAACTATATTAAACACAATAAAAATGAAAAGTAATGTTAGTTCGGTTCCAGGATCAAATGCCTCTTCTTGCTGCGTGACGTCCAGACGTTAGGCAGCAAGTCAAGGTCACATGCTTTAAATTCACAAATAAAAAAAGATACTGATAATCTGTTCCATTCAGTATGTAGCATACATATAAGCACAGGGTAGAGATAAACAGCTTCTGTAATATCTTCTCTATTGTTCGGTTCGTCACTTTATCTCCTAAAAAAAGGGTATGTAAAATATTCTTGCGTTGTGTTATATCAAAAAATTCAGGAGAATTAACAATACTGACACGCGGCCTTTCTCTAAATTGTCTTCGATAGAAAATAAAGAATGGCTCACAATCAGGCCGGGGTTATTTAAATAAGGCACATGTAAAAGCGCCCGCGCTAAATGGCTTCGTTTGGACGTGAGTGGGGTTGAGCAAAAATCTAATTTCCTGGCCCCGAGGCGCATACGAACTGATAACATGGACTCTGCTTCGTTTCACTCGGTAACGTATCAGCGTATCATCAAACACGCTCAGTCTCGCAGAAGCGACGTTTTTCTTTTTCACGTTACCTACTGACGTGTACGTTTACATTGAGTGAATTGAACGAGGTATTATATTTATTAACTTTGTCAATAAGGCTGGCATGAACTATGAAACGGTTTACGGTAGTCACGTTACAGCTTTCGCCGCTGCTAAATGGACCGGCTCGAATCGGGTAAGTACCACGGCGTTACAGAAAATCGTTACGTCCGGTGAGTAAGGTGACCGGTGCCTCCTTCCCTCACTACTCCCACTTATAAGGCTAGCGACTTGATATAAATCTAAATATATCTGCATATATCTGTATATATATAGTTTACTTTATCCGCATCTAGTTTGCAAACGTCCGTCCGGTTGAGGGTTCCCCGTCTTAGACCGAGGTTGCGGTACTTTGGCTCTACGCGAAAACAAAAGAGTTGGGCACAGCGGAGCTTCAGTCGGATCTACCTCCCCTGTTTACTCCTTTGATCGCAGTTTTCAGATCGTGAAAACAAAAGTTAGGTCTGCATAGGAAATAGTCATGAGCATCTTGTAACTGAGTGAAAGAAAGACAAATTAAGAATGAAATGTTAATACTAAAGCAATATAAAAGTAAAAAATCAGTTATAAGAGCATACCTATTACTTTTGTTAAGTGTAACGAATGTTGTGACACGAAGGCTAAAAAAGCGGTGGAGAGGCTAAAGGGGCTAACATCTTTCAAGCGGGCATTGCGTGCTTGACTTGCGACCGAGACAAGTGCCCAGTAATGGATATCTATTAATCCCAGACGACGGTTAGGGTTGTCAACGCGTTAAATGAATAAACCTATCTTTGTCATTAAGTTTCGTATGAAAGTCTCTATGAATCTCCTGGACCACTTTGGGAATCACAGGTCTAGTTAGTTTTACTTTCGTAACTTTGGAGTAGGTGTTGGTACATCTACCCCCCTATATTCCATAACTTACGGATCTGTTGTTCCGTTGTTTTGTGATAGAAGGCACACTTTTGCATTTATAATTAAGTACCTAGAAATTTATATGTAAAATACATAAAAGTACAGAATGTAGTCCGACTAATAACGTTGACTTGTAAAATTTAAAATTGACTATTCGAAAGTACACAAATGAATACAGAATCATTACACCATACTTAAGTAAGGACAAATTTAAACGCAAATTTCCCACTAACATTATAAATACAAATTTGTGTTTTTTCTATGGTTCTATTTCCATGCAGTACTGGAACAACCAATCGGTATGATTTTCGTTTAGAAGTTTTTTAAATGAAAATTAGTATTATAATTATTTTTATAAAAGTAAATATTATAAAATATATGAATCAAAGTTCGGAAAATCACCGAAAGAATTAGTCATTAACCAAGAACATATAAAATTAGCTAATATATGCAACGTCAATTTCTTTTATCAATTTCTTTTCTCTATATTTAAAAAAAATATGTGAACTATATATAATCAAAGTATAAAAAGAAAAATTTGTTAATAACATATAGCGTATAAAATAATGTCATCTAATATCATCTGCATGGTTTGTATATGTTCGTATCACGCTTGTTTGAGTCCTTTTTTATTGTCTTAAGTGTAGTAAGCGGGTGATGATATCTAGATTTCATTGACATTATGTTCATGACAATTTTTACGTCAATGATACAAAAAGCGTCATTAGAGAGAGTGACATTACAGTTGGCGTACTTTAGATAATGACTTAAATCACGAATATCGTGTTGGATTACGGATTAAGGCGGTATCTATTTGAAGTAATGATGTAATAAGTCACTAGTGGAGTTTATATTGATTTTGACAAATTAACTGATTACGAAAATGATATAAGTCAGATAATAATGATCGATGAAATTGAACTGATTGACATTTTAAGTGGTCTCGGTGTTGTGTAGAGTAATAAACATCACTTTACAAAACTCCAACACATTATAATAAGACCGAGTTAAAAATATTTTCACTGCTCGTCTGTGTTCGAACCTAACATAGGTTTTTAATTTTTTTACCACTTTTATTACAAGATTTAAATTAAATTAATACTTAAGACAGAAAAATGAATTAGTCTAATAAAAATTAGAGTGTTTTCATTGAAAATTAACTTATCCCGTCTGTGTAAACGACATAATTATGTTTCACAAACACTGCAAAAAAGCTGTTTGACGTTGTACATAGATGAAGTTAAGATAACTCGGTTAACAAGAATTTTAAAATGCTCATGCGACTACCTTTACTTTTACTAATTCACATGAAAAGCAACTAATTCATATCACAAAAACATTCTGATTCTTTAGCCTAATTCCTGAATGTCTTAATATAAATAGTGTATAAAAAATACTAGATAGTAGTAGGTACATGGTGATAGTAGATAGTACGTATAGTGGAGCGAAGAATTTTTATTTTAGACACATGGTGGTTGGAGCTTTTAAAATCAACAAGCACAATGTATAACAGATTTTACATTTCAATTCAAATCTAGATTTTCAGATCCAGAATTAAAATAGAACCTATGACCCAAAGATTTCTGTCAAGAAATTGCCTATTTCATAAGTACTTAAATTTTTCCGATAGTAAAACCAGGGATATTATGCCACTTTTATAACGATATTTGTATTTTGTACGCAAATTATTATTGCTTACATTGGCAACCCCGAAAGTGATACCTATTTGTTATTACGATATAGTTAGTTGCTTTTGTGTGCTTAGTGATAAATAATAATTTTAAGTGTTGACAGCCCTGAAAATAGCATCATCTGTCTATCATTGTGATTAGTAGTGTGTTCCTTTTTAATGCTTAGTGATAAATAAATATTAAAGTTGGCAGCCCTGAAAGTGGCATCATCTATCACTGTAATTTGTAGCATGTTGTTTTTTTATGTTTAGTGATAAATAAATATTACAGTTGGCAGCCCTGGAAGTGGTATCATCCCATCCATTACGGTGATTTCCGACACGCGGCCTGACGCGGCGGCACGGCCTCCTCCAGTCAGATCAAAGGGTCCATTTTGTGTTCAACGGCGATGCTTAAAAGCCAGGTAAATAGCCCGCTCCGCGCCGCGGAACAAAGAAAAAGTAGCGGTAAATTATTTTCGGTCAAAACGAAAATAATGACGGCCAAAATGAAAGAGAATGGCGACTAAGCGATTTTTCTTTATGAGATATGACGTTAGTTATATATATCGGAATACAAAAACAGACATTCTTGGGTTATTACCAATCCCTGTTTGAACCGCTGTCAACTTCTTCTTCAAGCTGGTTTAATGTAGTTAATTTTAAGGTATAAGCTATTTACTGAAAACAAAAATCCTTCTTTGGTTAATGCTTACTTCCGGTGTCCAAGTCATTTGCCTCCTAACTAATAAAAAAGAAATTCTGAATCGACTTTAATACCTCAAAAACTATAGCCTTAATAACATGTTGTTTAAGGAAAAGTTTATCTATGGACTTGATGCTTAATGGAGTCTTTTTTTAGATTAATATTATATTTAAGACTTAAAGTTATTTTTTAAGTTTAAAGTTAAAGTTAGTTATTTAAAACTTACTTATAAATAAATGAAGTCTTTAGTTGAATGTACTTTAGGATAGTGTAGCTTTTATAAGTAAGAGTTTTTTTAAGTCTGATTACTAGTTTCAGTATTTATAAGTCTTAAAAACACAAATCTAAAGAAATAGTTTCTCTTTTTAATGTCAGTATAGATTAGCAGTCGTTGACGTTGTCCTATGATCAATATACTTCAGTTGTAAAGCACTCTTCGAAGAATATACCACTTTATTCATTGAATAATATAGTCTTTTTTACTGTGACATTTTCCTAAATGCTTTTGAAAAAGTTTTTGATATTAGTTGTATAATTAACGTATAAGCTCATCTAATTTCATATTTTTTTATGAATAACATAACATCAAATACTTTCGCAAATTATTTCCTGAAATCTCTTAATATAAACTACAACTGCTCTTTTATAATAATAAAATTTCATCCTTCTTTGTGAGCGCAATAAGCTGTAGGAGTACAAAGTTTTTTCTTCACGTATTAACTAACTGGCAGCGTCACCGATGCGCTGAATAATATAAATATCGTAATCAAAATGATATTACTTCTGAAATGAAATAAATTGTTTTGAATGACTTTCATATTTCACATGTCGTTGTTCCATTTAAAGTCTGAGACTTGAAAACTAGCAGGACGAAATGTGACGAGAATAAGTTGGAGTTGAAAGATGATGAGTGATAAGGGTTAATATACAAGCATAAGCAGTCAAGCCTGTAACGAATCTATAGACACCATTTCGACCTAAAGTATTTTCTTATAAAACTGATAGAACATGCGAGATATTTGATTTATGACTAATCTAAAATTCTTATTTACATTATTCATATAAGTTAACTTCTAAGAAAAAACTAAGTGTCAAGTTATTCAAATTAAATTGCTCGTAAACAGATAAGTTATTTAAATCAATTTGTTCTACTAATTCACTCTATTAAATGGCGTTGCCTCATTTTTAGCCACTCCCTGACGGTATTTCATAATCGCTAAATTAATATTATAAAGACACAGAATAGTAATGAAAGGCTTTTTAGTAGATTTCGTGTCGAGCAAAAACAGTTCCACTTTATGTCGATATTATGTGAGCTCGTGGTAATTATCTAGTTCGAGCCGGCCCATTCAGCAGCGGGAGCAGCTGCGTTACCACCGTTGTGTCGTATTTCATTAATATGTACACATAGTTGTTATATAGAAAATGTCCATTTTTACTTTATATTTAAATGAGAAAGTTTTGTCTGTATTGATTTAATTTCATGTATTGCAGATTGTTCTGTAATACATGAAATTAAATCAATACAGACAAAACTTTTTCTGCATCTGCAATAAATCATATCAGTATGTTTATTTAACAAGAGAAACGTTATTTTATATATCATATAATTTATAAATCCATTGTCAATAACGATGTACACTCTATGATTGCTTAGTATTTGTATTTATCTGAGTTGGATCTTCATTTGATCCGACCACGAAGAAACTTGATAACCGTCTACTGCATAGTACAGTTGCAATATTATTGGCGGGGGGTAGGGGGCGTACTGGATGCTCATTTCTCAGGTTCGACTCCCAGTATTGATATTGCTGGATATTACGAGCCAAAAGCTGTAGAGTAGCGTAGAGTTAAGAAAGTTTTAGAAGTGAAGAAATTTTAGAGTTCCCTTAATTCTCTGAAGTCGATCATCGGTGTGTCATTTTTGACTCTTACATAAATCCAAAGTTGTCAAAACAACTGTATAGCTTTCGTCGTCATTAAACGTTATATATTTATTACTTTTCACTCTAATGTAATAATGTAAAATAAAAATATCTTAATGCTTTGACGTGATGCCAAAAATAAAATTTCCGCTCCCTATTGGGAAGTCATTAATACAAAAGTTGTTAGAGGATTTGGCAGACTCATCAGATATCGAAAGCTTAAAAAATTGAAGTACCAATTTTTTTAAGATACAGAATAAAAGACAAAATAAGAAAAAAATACTACTAAATTCCTTTCTTTAGAAAAGCAGAAAACACAGTTTATTTCGCGAGAAAAATTTTTACTCGGTTACTTATTTTTTCTAAGCGTTTAGTAATGAGGCATCAGCTTAGGAATTCAAATAGTAAATGCAGGACTATATGTATTGTATCAAGCCAGATAAAGTAGTTTCCGCTGTCCATGACATTTGACAAGCGATACACACATCGCTACATGCAAGCAACATGAAATAAACCGTTTGATTGCCTGAAAGTTTCTTTCATAAAAAGGCCTATTTAATAAATTAACAATTTAAGTTACGTTAAAATGTATGCCACCTCTACTAGAGTTCTACGTCAGCGTTATCACGGGGTAATATTTGTTTAATCTACAGCCAGGCGACGACACCCGCCACCGACGATTGCTCCGACATAATCTATGCTATATTCAACATCTAGCGCAGATCGCCCGCTGTAAGTCCTCTATATTAAAATACGCCGTGTTACCTTTTTAAATTCCGTGAAATTATTTGTAATTACGTTTCCGGGTTAATTGTAGAATTTCAGTAGACAAATGATTGGTTGAACTCACAGTATAAACCAATGATGAAGGTTCATAAAGGTTATTTCTTTAATATACAACTAGTCAAACTATGAATATGATAAACGACAAAAAAAAGTAACGACGAAATATATTTGTAGCATATTATTTGTCATATGAATCAGCAAACTTCTAATTATCTCCTATTTAGGTAGCGCAAGCAAAGAAAGCTGTTTGTTAGGGAAGTTATGTGAGTTACTTTCATGAAGTAGTGGGTGAAAGGTTGTCAAATATACACTGCTCGTTAAAAGTTTGAGATCACCTGCATCAATGTGGAAAAATTAAATAAAACTCAAATATTTATTATATAAATATTAATAAAAATATTTATTCCCTTATACACATACGTCAAGAAAACAAAAAAAAATCAAGAAATACCAACCATTTAATAACGATACGGCCTGTAGCATCCGTTTCATTTTGTTTTGTGGCTTTAGTAGTGTTTTTCAAAGGGCCACGCGACCAAATAACTTAGCATCTCTCAGTCGTTCTTTTTACTGTGGTCAATGACAGACGTTTAGATAAGAATTCGTTTAGACAAGCTAAATTTGTAAGCTATTTGGAATTTCAATGTCTATCCCAGAAAACTTATTGTACCAGATATACAGCTTTTCTTATAAACTCATAAAACTCATACACGTGCATATCCTAAATTAAATACTATATAATAGACCGGGAAATATATGCGATTTAAAATGCAAAAAGCACCAGCCGGGCCCGTGGGAAATTATAAATAATTGCCTCAGCAGTCGTGTCTAAGTCCTTTTTTTATTTCCGTTTCCTTTTCGCAAAATACGGAAATGCATATAATTTTGTGTTTCGTGCATTCTGATAACTCGGAATTATAAAGTGCAATAAGAAATCTTAATCAGGCAAACATTTCGCATTCCCTTATGAGATTTTAAAGAAATACGCATAGAAGAAAAGAGTTAGGTAAGATGGGAAGAAAAATATTTCGCTGTTTATTCTATTTTTAGCATACTATCTTATTTTGTGGAACATTATGATAACTATAACATCGGTAATTGTATTTAAAGAAAACAAGCGACTCACATTGCATTACTTAATAAATGTATTTATTTATAAATCGTAAATTATATACTACACTACATTGCCGCTTAAATTTGTTATTATTGATTGTTATTCGTGGAACTTTGTTCTCTTTGGACGTATATTTTGTAATAAGCTTTGCTTGTTGGCTTTTTTACAATACATGATATGTTATATAATATCGTAGATTTACATGATTCAGCCAAAATTATGCTTGTGTTCACATTATAAATCGTACCAAAAATATATAATTTGCCGTCAAACTTACCATTTGAAATCAAATCAAATTGTGTTTATTCAAATAGGCCTTCACAAGCACCTTTGGATCGTCATTTTTACATTTTGTTCGTGAGAAAGCTACCACCGGCTCGGAATATAGTTCTGTTGAGAAGAGCCGGCGAGAAACTCAACAGTTGCGTTTTTAAAATACCGTTACAGGATCACCAACAACATCATCTATGATAACATCATTGTGGAATTTTATTAAATATGGGTATACCAATGCCCAGGAAGGATTTTTTCACCTTTTGAAGACGAAATAGAGGTGTTACAAGCTTATTTTTATTTCTAGTATTCACTGTGTGTTTGTCACTGGTTTTCAACAGTTTCATGTGTTTACATGAATACGTTGTTAAAAAAAGGGTTAAGAATTTAAAGAAAAATTGAAACGACCTGATATCCGCAAATTAGTTTTTTTCTTAATGTGCCTCTCCGACTAGCGAAGGTAGGCAGCCAGTTTTGTTTAAAAATTCTAAACAGCGTTTTAAACGTCAAACCTTTTTTTAGGAAAATAAGTAAGTGGCACAGTTGGCTTCGGCGTCACGGGTCGTAGATTCATTTTCCACCTAGGGCATATGCCAAATATATATTTGCGCGAAGTACAGACACTTGCTCCGGATCTGGGCATCCATACAGGTGAAATTTATGTGTATGTAAAACGTCTTTATAACACAAGATAAAATAGGGGCAGCGTTTTTTATATGAAAGAAAGATAAAAGAAAGTTGTTTTGCGCAAGTGTTTGTGCGGACAGATGCACTCATATTCGACGTAGACACGAAAAATCAGAGGTTTAGGCGGAGATATTTAACCGACCTCAGTAATGACTACTTCAAGCCATACCTAGACTCGTGTCAGTGGTGGAGACAAATAGACGGGATCGAGATTCTATATGTCTACGATGGATGGATCATCTTGCCTTCCAGATAATCAGGTGACCAGCTCGTAATGCTCTAGCTCAGTTCACAACACCACAAAATTATTACTGTTAGCGGGATTCAAACCCACGACCACAGATTAGTTAAGAGCTGTCCTAAAACCGTGGGCAGTGTAGCAGTGTACGTTTTGGTATATTACGGATCTTTGATTAGTAAAGTGTGGGCCTATGTTATTTATTTATACTTTATTGCAAACTAATACCAGGTATTATAAAGGGCGACTTAATGCCATTTGGTAGAACACCAAACTACCGTTTAACCCGGGACGTTAAGAAAAAATGGGGTAGGAGCAAAAGAAATATATAAATATATACATATATACACTAGAATAAAATGTATATATATGTACACATAAGTATATAAACACAATCATCCGCACACGCGCACAGACTATATAAATGTTAGTGACATTCCGACAACCACCTACAATTCATATCTAATTTAATTAAGGATGATGTCAATTGGTAGTGGTTCCACCAAGTACTTAAATGAAATGTTACTCGGTCACGGTGGCAGTGTTCGGTTTGTTACGGATCTCTGATGTACAGAACATTTTCTTGCAAACATAAAAGGAGAGCAGTCCGATCGGACCGTTCGTTACGAGGATTCGGGTTC
>DWHO01001942.1:0-14237 GCA_018247575.1 Eurytides lysithous rurik | reverse complement strand
TGGTAGTACCACCACTGCTGTTAAGCTTTTATTAAGATTAACAGCAGCTGCTGTAAGATTTTATTATTATTTAAGATAGTTTATCAGAATTAATGGTGCCGAATACTTTTATATTGTATATTTATTATAATTGAGAATTATTAAATTGAGGTACATTTAGAAGGTGAAGAAATGTTGGAATTCATTTTCTCCGCTTGCAGGTAGAATCCATGACATCCCCGATAATAGGTATTTCAAACATCCTGCTTATTGAAATCTTTCGGCGACCTCTTCCTGACGCAAGGACGATAGATCCCTTAATATCTAACGGAATTTTACTTATAATGAAATTCATTTACGAATTTTTCTCACATTTTGTTTTATTTCCATAAACCGATAGGTAATGTGTTTCTTGGCTTTAATGTATTGTGTTATCTGATTAAAATGTTATAGCAATCGTTATAAATATATCTTTTGATAATATACATATATCAGTATTTCCGTACAAGAAAAATTAAAATCAATTTTATGATATTTATATGATGTACAATAAAATACTATAGTAAGAATTAGTAATTACAATGCAGAACTGATTAAATTTAATTAGAACACATTACTGCTAAAAAAATTACGAATAAAATTTTAAAAACAGCTACTATGTCAATTTCTATTGTGTTAAAATGCATTATTTTGACAGTATGCATTGATATCATGTCTTCGGCATTTGCTTCATAATAAATTGCATATTTATATAGAAAATACATAAAATTCCAATAAGCAATGTCAGCTTTACCATTAAAAATAAGCATAAAAAAATTTAAAAGCATGCACTGACATCAAAATTAAACAAGTCATTTCACTGCCAAAAAACGAGAAATTAATTATTTAAAATCAATTAATCAAAAGCATCTAAAACGAAGTACGCATATATCGAAATCTCTGCTAGAGGCAAAACAGTAATCTGGAAGCCTGAAAATGAACAAAAGAAAAGAAGGAAACTATTCATGAAAAATTATCATTAGGGAAAACCAATGTAGTCTCAAAATGTCATTATCGATTCTATCTATTGATAGTATTCACAATTACAATTACTTCATAAATGGCAAGCGGGAAAGTTAATATTTGTAATGTGATGGATATTTATAAAATATTTTCGCCAATAAGAAACTATTATTTGTAATAATTTTTGCTATGAAAATGTTTTTTTTTTGAGCATTAATAAGATCTGCAGCGATAATCCTAAAACACTATAACCTAAGGCGAAGAAGTATTTCCGCCCGATTAGCCTCCTCAGTTCGCTATGTAAGTTTTACGAGCGTAACATAGCTAAGCGGCTAAAAGTCTATGAGTTCTCACACAATCTAATCTCAAACGAGCAGTCCGGATTCAGACCTGAACACTTGTGTCCTCTCCAGGTGTACCGCCTCACGGAGTACATCCTCGAAGGCTTCTCTCGTCCTCGTTCTTACAGCACGGGAGCCCTTTTCTTCGATAGCGCAAAGGATTTTGACAAAGTCCGGCACGACGGCTTAATTTATATGCTGCTTATTCTTGGCCAGCCAGACAGGCTCGTGCACATCTTACGAGCCTATCTGTCGAATCGTTCCTTTCGCTATCGAGTGGAGGGCACCTTTTCCTCTAGACGCCCCGTCAGGTCAAGGTTCGGTACATGGGACATCGCCAGACCTCCGAATGTCGAGCTCGCGCTTTACGTGGCCGACACAACTTATTCTGCTCTGGCAGACCACCCAAATTCATAACTATACGTCTTTAAACCGTGACCACTGGCCTAGGCGAGTGGTTCCACTTATAGAGAAAATACGTCAACCCGAACAATAAGTGGCCGTGTTCTTTTCTTGCTCAAAAATAACTTACGTCCGCCCTATCGACAAAAAGGCCTATTAGGTAACCTGGGCCAAATCACCCTCTACGGCCGACGAATCCCCTGGGAGAAGAAGGCTTAGTACCTAGGAGTCACCTTTGGCGAAAAAGGCTTGTTTTCTGCGCAAATCACCGCCGTTCAAAACTGAGCCGCGTACATCTTCGCCGTCTTAGTTCTTTGCGAAATCGGAAAAGCAAAATGTCCTTAAGACGTAAACTCCTCTTGATTAAGACTTGTATCAGACAAATCATGTCCTATGCATGCTCTGCATTTGCGCACATCGACCTGCGACTTTTGTATAAACTTTATTTAGACAAAAACATATTTATGAATTTATTTAAAAAACGTCAGATAGACGTAAGGCACAAGAAGTAGATCTTTGATTCTTCGATCGCATTACTATTGTTTTAATTAATTCTAAATAGATTTCTTTTAATTTTATATATTATATATCGTTTGATAAAGCGATACCAATTACAGTTTCAAGTAATACGAAAGATTCTAATTTTACGAACCATAAATGCACCATTTTCTGTCATATTTTGTAATATCATACGGAATAAACAAACTTTTTTATAGAGTAGTCCGACATAATGATAAAATAATAATATCCTCCTAGAATATATTATATTGCTACTTTAATTAAGAATGACTTGGTCGACAGTAAGATGTCAATACTTTTAGTTTCCTTACGGTGGTTTTTATTTTATTTTTTTCTTTTTTTATATTTTTTTACACGGAGTGCCCAGAAATTACATGATTATTTTTTTCCGCCTAGATTTCCTTTTACCCGATCATGGTTCCTTTAGGCTTGATAACGTAATACAGCAGAGCTGAACAAACTGCTTGCGTCCCCTTTAATATATCCATGTCACGTTTTTAATTAGAAAATAAATCGGATGAGTATCATTAAGTTACACTTACCACTCCATGGTAAAAAGGAACATATCTCCGTTTCTATTAACACAATAAAGGATTCTAACAGCTCTAGATAGAGTCACTTCCGATTAACGACTTCGCTTGTAGAAAAGATCATAATGTACGAAATTGACATAAGCTATTCATATGTCGTTCTCAATTGCTTATGTCAATTTCATACATATTTATATCTTGTACTAGCGGTATTTATTTTTACGGAGTAAGGTGACAGACGAGCAAGTGGCTCACCTGATGGTAAGTGATCACTACCGCCCATGGACTTTTGCAATATTATAAATCTTGCAAATGCGTTGCCAACTATTAAAGGGGAAATTTTTGAAAAAAGGAAGGAAGATGAGTGTTGGGGAGGGAGGAGGAAAGAGGGAGCGGAAGGGAGAAGAGAGGGAGTGAAGGCAGAGGTAGAGAGAGAATTGAGAGAGGGAGGGAGGGCAGGCGGATGGGCCATGGGGCATAGCTAATTAAACAGGTTTAATCTGGGTTTCAGTAACGTGGTGGTACAAAAATGTGTAACTTATTTATATCAACACCATTATGTCCCTTTAAATGTTTAAGGTCTACTTGTCAGCCTTCTTTTGAAAAACAACATAATTTTTATGAAGTTTTATGCGCAAAATAAAACATACATCGTTGTGTAACATGAAACTCGTTTCGAAATATAATTGGAGAAAACCACTTAAAGCATTAATATTCTATATGAATTGAGTCAGATTGGCTACGCTCGCCAGCAATAAATCATTATATGGACAATTTAATGAATCCTGTTCTTTTGCGAATGGGGTGAAAATAATAACGGCGAAATTAATTTAGCGGGCAAAATGAAAATTCTGATTGTGAGCTCCCTTTTATATATTTTTGTTATAACAATGATATCTTCTAATCTATACGAATAATAAGGGAACATTACCAAAAGATAACGCAGTAGTTATGCATATGGTACCAAACAAGTATTAATAAACATTCAATATTACCTATTGTACAGTTACCAGTCATACTGTCCGTATAAAGCAAGCAAACCGTGGGACAATCGATTTACGGTTAGAAATATCTAAATTCAATTCGATGCTATAATTGAAAAACTAACCATTACTAAAACCAAGTATTAAATGGATTACAAAGATAATAGAATTTGGCTTTGCTTCAATCATTTCCCATTCATCCACAGCCTTGTGGCTGGTTGTCCACAATCACATTTATTTGTTCATTTTTTTATTATCAGTCAAGGTTTATGTGGTGCAGAAAGGAAAATTGCAAATTGCAAAGGCAGGCACATAAATGAATGTGAGAAAAAAGAATAACTAATTATACAAATAAAAAATTGTCATAAAAAATATTTAACAATTCCTGGCGTTTTATAAAATAATAATAATTATTCAAATATCAAATTATGTAATGTACAATAAATAATATATATAAATATCAAGTTCTTTGTGTTTGATAACAACTTTAAAAAATGCACATTTTTGAATCTTAATACGGTATGAATTAGTTACAACCTCAAATTTGACGTGTACGTATACACGTAAAATTTAAATTGGAGCTGCTCCAATTCCACGCGATGACTAAATTTTATGTCACAGAAGTTTAAGCTAAAATAAAATATAAAAGAGGCTTAATGGCACTCACTTATTTTGAACGATGGCTAGGCTTAACCACTTACACCATTAATTTTCTTTATTAAATGGCTTCGCTCTGGCGCAGTGCACACCACTTGCAATGGATCATTTCGAAAATTAAACTATCATTATCAAACTACTCTGGCCACCGTTGCAGAAAATTTGCGGGAATTCGTTCCAGTTATGTTTTGAATACATAAGCGTGTAGTATTTCTACTTAAGTGAAATTCAATTGACTGAAAAATTGATAGTTGTTGTCGGAATGCCACTAATATTTATATAATCTGTGAGTGTACAAGCATGCGTGCGTATGATTGTGTTTGTATTTAAAATATATATTTATCATTTTAGTATACATGTAATTATGAATAGTTTTTTATTTTATTTTACAAGTAACAAAAATATTTTTCCATGCTCTGGGTCCATGTGAGACCATGTTGGTCTCCCTTTGTTACCTTATTGGTTATTAACCTTTTATTGGTTTGAAATAAAACCTAAATAAATAAATAAAAATCATATAAAAAATTTATTTTGTAGAATATTTTGCATGCTATCTTTCTTTTATATACAGAATAGATAACAAATTGTCGATTCGACCAGCCGTATGTCGGATGCGAAAACGTTTTATGTTTAGAATGAATTTTTCACAAGGCCGTGTTTCATCGCTTGTCGTCTCTTTCAATAACAAACATAGTTGCACCATTTGTTGCATATTGTCCATTGTGAAAAATTGGACTTTTCTGTTTTATTCACCGTCTGTATGTGAAAATTGAAGCTAGTAGTATAACAATAAATGTCTATTAATCACCAAATAAATTATACGAAATGTTGATGACTATTGGTACTAATCGTTACCTATTTATTTTAGATAATAACATTGAAATGAAACCACACCGGTCATTTTTACATATTTTAAAATTTTACCTGTGCTGTGGTACGAGTGGGACGACACCAGCCAAATATCCATATAGTATCCAACTTCCATAAGTCTCGTTGCTCGGGCAGCAGTATTTGTGCTTGCATGCATCAGTTGTCAAACGAGGCGCAAGGTCATTCGGGGAATCCCTAAAGAGCTGGAAGTTTAAGCCGACATCCGAGCTCAGGGCTACACGGTATACAACGTATGAATAATTCACCATCCAAGGGACCGCGTTCCCTTAGACCTAGCTATGACCAAGCTGAAAAGTATCCCTTAGTGAAAGGCGTCTTTAATGCCAAGACAATTTGCAGGCTCTGCGGCATCAATGTTGAACAACTGCAACGCTACTGCATTGGTAACGATGCAAAAATGTTTTTTTTAGATATCTGAATCCTTTTCCTTCTTTGTTTTATGCCTAAACACACTGGAATAACCACCTTGTTGTCCAAGTAGCATGCTAATAAATTTAAATCTCCACACACGACACATCCATGTTGTTCGTAGTTTATTTTAGTCAAAACATTCTACAAATTTTCATAGAATTCGATTAAATGTACAGAATGTGCTACAGGCAATGAAGCACACTGGTTACCGCTATGGAGAAGAACTGCTTTTAAACTTCTTTTTGAAGAATTGATGAACAATCTCAAAAAATGCATTGGCATCGATTATGATACTTTGAACATGTTCACCAAACCAGGAATGTCCTTGCAATACACTAAATCTCTATCCTCGGCGAAAAATGGAATAAAGTTTCTTTCTCTGTTACGGTAAAATGAAAATAAGGTACCAGGAGCGAGCATATTTCTTTCTTGCAACCTTGAGCTAAGGAGCTCAGCTGCATCTTTAGGTAGATTTAGATCGAAGTCGTTTAATTCTGCTTGGGAAAAATAATGACTGGGAAAATAACTTCGGCTCAAGATCAGGTTCAAATTTAGGATCAGACTAAATAAGGGGGTGGTGAATGCGCAGCTTTTAGATCACGAAATATTACTTGAGTTACTGAGGTTCTCTCCGAATCATAGGATTCTGTATTTTGAAGGTATTATTTTGCCTTTTAGACCACTTGCGAAGTTCGAGAACGCACATTGCACGAATTTTATGAGGTGTACACAACTTGTCCCTGATCAAAATATATGTTCTTTACACAAAACAATTGTATTTGTAAACATTCTTTACAAAATCTGTTATAGTCCTTTGTTGTTTTGTCAACATAAATTTTCCACAATTGTAACAAAAATTGTTCGGAGAGGTTAAACAACTAGGCGATGACATTTTTAAGTTAACACAGTAAACTATATATATGTATATATATATACAGTATAATTCATGTAATTTAAAGTCGGTTCAAATATTTATACGTTTTTCATCCCTTTTCATGTTACCCTCATTAACTCTCTTCTAGTGAGTCGACAAAAGTGTCAATAGTGCCAATAGATTATAATAGAGATTTAGTCACTAATTAGTGGTATTATTTCGAAATAAGCTTTTTTGGCATTATAATCGCCCATTAATCACGTACCAATCGGTTAATTAGGTAGTCATTACCAAATTATGTACTTAAATGCATTATTGTGTACTAATAGAATCTATTAACATAACGTTTAAGTCGTTACATTTCTTTTCATTATGTATTATCGATTTTAAAAGATCGCTTTTAAAATCGACCAATTTTGGACAAAATCAATATTGCAGCATAAAAAAAAATGAAGTGTAGGATTTTTTTTCATTATTTTTTCCGTAATCAGCAATTCTTTAAAACTACTTCAAACCACATTCAAACTTCAGAGAGGAAAACCGTTGGAGGCCTGTGTAATCGAATACCGGAAACTAGAGAACCTCGAGCCATCTATCAGTGCCTTGTGGCAGTTGGCCCGTCCCAACGGAAATCAGCCTGTCAACGACCTTGAAAAAGCCTAAAGCTTAGCCGACAACTTGTAGGACCAATGTAGTCTTTTGGTCGTAACGCGCACACGTCGATCCAGCCCACCTAGCGGAGGTGGAGCGTGAAACCGACCGTAGGGCCGCGTTAACACCAAAAAACAAACCCCTTAGCTCAGTGACCCCCGTAGAGGTCAAAGGCATAAATAAAAAATTAAAACAACGCTCGGTCGTGGGACCCAACTGTACTACAGTTCTAAAGAAACTCCCAGGTCCAATTATCTATATATACACTACTCTCCAGCTGCTCCTTTCCGGACATCTGGAAGGAGGCATCAGGATTCATAAGCCGTACAGACCTAGGCACCACTCGTCCAGCTACTGGTCCATAAATCTCCTCAGTAGTCTGGGAAGCTCTATCAACAAGATCCGCACGCGTCCATACTGAAACGTCGACCGCGGACCGCCCTCTTCGACGCGATCGGGGAAGGGGCCGATAGTTAACGGGACCCACCACCAGGGGCCCCGACTGTGTTCTCTACACCGACACATAGTAGGAATCACACTAGCTCAACAGAAACGGTAGAATGAATTCGCCTTCGTGCACCGCGATACACTCACACCGCGTACGCTAGATTCACCCGGGTCCCGGGGTGGTTCTCACTGACTCCCGTTCTGCTTGCTAATTAATAGTCCACGACAGTTGCAGTCCAGGTCCGTACATCAGACTCCGACTGTCTGTAGCTCACAGTCCTCCGAGTAATTTTAATTAAAGTATATCAAAATTTTACGTGACCCCATAGAATGTGGAATCTATCCAATTCGTGGAAACTAGCATTCTCACCGCCCTACCCATCGCTTAGTCGGTCTTTACGGTTGACGTCCATTGAACCTGAAACCGAACTACTGAAACCCAACGTCTCTTAGGCGACAACTGCAGAAATTGATTTTTGGAGGACAAATCATGCATGTCCTCATGCATGACCCTACAGCTGTAGGGTCTATCCAACTCGTGAGAACCAGCACTCTCAAGGGTGCGGTGCCCGATGAAGCTTTATAGAACCGCATAGGGTAAAAGTACAAACTTCAGTCAATATAAGATAGTGAACAACTTCAAGATGGAGTCATTGGACAACTTCGTGGCCCAACTCATCAGACGTGTCGCGCCTTGCACCAAGCGAACTTTTCCGAGCTCAGGGTGAAAGCCGTATTTCTTGCCCGATCATCGGCACTGTACTCTCTTCGTCGTCTAACAAAAAAAAGTTAACAACGTAGTTTTAAATTTTTTAAACAAAACCCCACTCACACTCTAACCCTAATCCAAAACAAATATTATAAGATGTACCCTTATGACTCTGATAACAAGTAATTGTCACACTCGTATAATTATTACTTATCTTTATATTAATACGTGAAGAGAAAACTTTGGACCCCTTTTACAGTCTATTGGGCTCGCGGAAGATATTGAAATTCGACAGACTTATAGTTTATAGTTATTGTTTTGTGAAGATAATTTTTTATGTTATTCATAAAATATATATAAAATTAGATAAGCTAATTCGTTCATTGCTTAAGTTTGTGAAACACTGTATTTGTCAAATCATAAATATCATAGTCAAAAAACTATATTATTCCATTGAATTATATAGTTTTTTGACTAGTAGTAGTAGTCAAGCCTCCGTTGTCGATTTCGACCACTGAGTGATCGTTGGTTATAAAAAGAATAAAAATGTTGCCTGAATTCGTAAGAATAGAGCTTAACATAAACATCTAATGCTACCCACGCTTCACTGTTGTCACGCTCACGCTTCAATGTTTCAAATGTTTTAATGTCACCTTCTTTATTTGCTCCAAATTTTTCTTTTTATCAAAACGGACCTTGTGATATTCATTGAGAGAAAATTAATGTTATATTTTTTTGAAATAATGACTGATTGAATGAGACGAGCAGGTCGTGCGTCTAACAGTTGTCTAATGGACGTCTGCCTATAATATCATAGTATCTCACCAGACCTGCTTGGCCTTGCTGTGCGTTCGTCGCTCAAAGATTTAAGATGTTTTATTTATAAGTCTCTAGGCTCTGGAAAAATTGCCCTTCAAACCGGAACAAGTTAAGCACCATTTCACGATAGTTGAATATCTAGCGAGGCCGTGGTACCACGCCGGGAGGACAAAAAATAATCCTGCTACTTTTATATATAAAAAAGAGAATTAAGTCGAATTTTTCTTGAGAGGTGACAATTTTTGTCGTTTTTGTTATTAACTTGTTAAATTACCATATTTTTAATCCGTGATCATTTATTAATTTAAGAAATTAAATAGCTAAACTTATAAAAGTCTTCTCCAAAATGTCATCTAATTTTATTAATGTCTTAATGTTCTATTAAAATATCATCATAAGCTAGCGCAATTATGTTTTATATTGATTAATTTAAAAAAAAACGTTAATATGAAAATATTTTATGATATAATCAGACGTAACAGGTTTGAGCCATAAAATGTAAATGCAGGCTCAATATGAACATCGAGCGCTTTATAATTTTACCAGTTCAATACGATTTTACATACAATACAGCGGAATATTCAATTACTGGTTAATCAACTTATCGGTCTTTAAGCGGATTTCAGATCACAGATGCTGTAGTGCATAATATTGAAAATCATAACTGTTCGTTAAATCCAAACTTGCTTTCATACATAATTTTGTGACTATGATATTTATTTAATTAGTTTTAACATTATTTTGAGAATAAGCTCAGTGTATATAAAGCGGACTAAAACAAATAAATTTAAATGTACTGGCCATAATTCAGCCAAAACTTATTATTATCAAATGATGACACCAACGCATAAAGAAATTAAATCACAAAATTAAGCTACTAAAAGCAGTAAGGCTGCACACAGTAAACATTCAGTGAAATCGTTCTTGTAAAATCAACATTAGGATATAGGGATTCTCGGGCATAAGTACGTTTTTAATCACATATCAAACGTTGACCATATATATCATGCATATATTTATGAAAACGATGAAGGCGATACAATTATTAAGACTCACTTAATGATAACAGAAAACTACTGACATCTACCCTGGTCAAAATTCGAAAACAAGGTTTGGTTCTTCAACGTTTTCTATTGGAACTGTTGCAATTTTTCTCGGTGATGCAAAATTGACCACTATATGTATACATTTAATCCATGTATGTTTCATACTATAGAATAAGTCTGAACAAATTTCCTAAAAATATTGCTTTATTTATAATGGGGGACAAATATACCATGAGTCACCGATAAAAAGTCAGAGTCCGAAGTTCACAGACACATAATTTGTTGAAAGATTCGCCTCCTGGTTTGTCATTAAAACATAAAGATCTTCATGTGATGTCTAAAAAACGTATGCGCATGTACTAAGACCTTTTTAAAACTCGGTGCAATTGATCACCTTAATAACAAACACCTATATTTCACTGACAAGACTACCTTGGAAAAGCAGACTGCTATTCCAAGGTAGTCTTGTAAAAGTTACTGAATTTACTTACCAAAATGGTTCTGTGACTCTGTACTGATAGATCTCTATCTATCTTAAGTTCGCATGATTTGATTTTTAATAATGATTCACAAATTAGGAATTTTAATACCGTAACTAAATAAAAAATCAGTTCACTCACCCAAAGATTTTGTTAATTCCGTTCTTTCTATTTCGAATCACTAAAATTTTTAAAGTTGAAAAATTATTTCAGGCATTTCAATTATTAATTCAATTAAAAAAATGACAAAATCTACTATAACCGCCTAATTTGTATAGTGAAATGTGACTTTCAAACAAAAGGAACATTAGTAAGAAACAATTTGAATAAAAATATTATCCCTAAAAAAAAGAGTTACAAATGCTCGCTCACATTTCCCATATTCCCAAGATTCCCTCTGATTTACCATTTTGGGTTTGTCCGTTACAGGTTTCTAACACAGAATTATACCACTTTTAGAATTAAGTTCGTATTTAAATGTTCCAACTAAAATAATTCATCTTATTAAAACTTGAATGAAGTTATATTTTGTAATCAAAGGAAGATGAAATGAAAACGAAAAACGTGACAATATTCAATGCCGGACAATGTTTACAAGATAATTAAAATACGGCGTCTAAATTGAATCGCATAATTAATTTAAAAGTTAGGCAATCATTGTTCAAGTTATATATGGAAGTTACTTATCCTAAAGAAGCTCCATGGGTTTATGTTGACCACTCACTTCTGATCTCTCACACACAATAGAAAAGAAATTACTTTAAATTTATATCGTTTTCCAGGCCACAAGAGTCCGTATATATGTAGTATCAAAACATTATCAGTTATCTTATCGCAGTTTTATAACATGCAAGTTTTGTTGTGTTCAGACCTACAGTACAATTCTTTCCAGAGAAATTACTGCGCAGAGACTTATTACCTTATAATACTGGTAGTGCAGCGCACTGTTAAAGTTTAATGCTATTAAGTTAGTTAAAAACAGTTAATGGTCCTGTGCTACGGGTACATTTAACTCGTTTGCTGTTCGCGACTTATTTCTCGTTTTGCCACTTTACATAAATAAATGCAAACGTGTGTCTCATCTTCTGATTTAGAATAACTCACAATTTTACAATAAATAGGGTATATTAAACCTGTCAATTGATAGATATGAGTTAGTGTTATTTAAGCAACTTATTTTAGCAAGTCCTTCATTGTGACAATTGCCTCGTCTCGTCCTACACAGGAAAAAGTTCTATGAAATTGAGAGCGTTTTCACTTTTCATTCTTCACAAGCTTGTTACATACCACGGTACTATGGAATCCGCTGACACAGTACCACATACCGATCACATGCATTCCTATCAATATATGTTGCAATATTAAATCCCACGGTGCCATGGAATCCGCTGACTTAGTACCACGTACCGACGGCAGGCATAACTTTTAATTAATAAATTAATTTTAAGTGAGTCGGTTTTTTTAGGCCTCCTGCGTCGGAACACGTAATTCATTCCATAGCTTTGCATTGTAAACAATAACACAATAAGCTTTATGTAATTTTTGCGTGATTGGATATAATTTTAGGAATTAGTCGGTATTACATAGTTTAAATTGAAGAGTGGTTAGTAAATTAATACAGGGTAACATTTGGAATTTGAACGATCGCTTATTTTAGGTTAAAAGATAAAATGAGTTGACAGAAGGTACGTTTTGTGTTTGACATTTGCCCGAACAAAGTTGGGCAATAATGAAAGCTTACTTCGAAAGTAGTGAGTCGTCTACCCAAACTAAGAGATTAAAAAAAGTCAACAGAAATGAAGTGAAACTCCAACGCAGTATGACAAAAATTGGGTAGATTTACTGTGGCTGTCATACGAATGATTCCGGCCACGGCGGCCGATCTACAAGAGATCAGCCAAGTGAGATATATTATAGTGCACAAGCGTTTGCGCAGACACAGGTGCAATCGGTACGACATTATTATTATAATATGAATGATATAGTGTTTCATTCTTAAAATTTAACTGTGCAAATAAAAAATATTGACTAGTGTTTTTATAGAAAATTGAAATTCCAATTTTTACAAGGCTCACCATATACTATCGATTTAAAAAATGAATTATATCAACGTGTTTATAAATATAGATAATAAAAAATACATGTAATTCTGACTCAAATAAAACAATTTTAATAAAAAATGCAAATATCAAGAAAAGCTTTTGAATCTACCGATCTATGTATTCGACTTTAACCATGATTAGTATGATGATGAATATTTAGTTTGTAAATTGTCTTCAAAAAAGGTTAGGTTGTATTTGTTCTCTCTGCGTTTATTTAAGGTCATCTCTATCTGAAAAGTAATTTCGTGTGGAATGCGCACACTGTCCCCACAGTAACCTCCGCCGTGGTTGTTATACGAGCTTTAATAATTACTCGGTTGCCAGGTAATCGAAATTTACCACAACTTATTGAAGTATTTTTTATCTGATTTTATATCGGGTTTTACCCCATGATTCGGGCGTGAGCCAGACCAGTTAAGATGGTCTGTGGTGAAAATCTTTGCCCATCCTGTTTTTTATCACGGTGGTGGTGTTGATAACAATTTAGTACTACATGCCAAGAAAACTAAATGTGTGGAATTTACCTTACCTAATGTAAAAAGTCAAATCCACAGTTTGCTTTTAACAATGAAGCACTAAAAATTACTGAATCCACTATTTTCTTGGGTATAACTCTAGATAACAATAGTGGAACACTCATCTTTCAACACTTTAACGGTTAACTCCGCGCAGACGTCTTTGCAGTGAGAAAAGTAAGATAATTAACTGATATTAGCTCGCCTAGTTTATTTCGGTTATTTTCATAGTATTCTGTCTTAAGGTATTCCATTGTGGGGTAGTGATGCTATAAATTCAGTATTTATTCTTCAAAAAATAGCCGTTGGGCTTTTGATAACCTGAGAGCTCAAGATTCCATGCGATTTTTTTTAAAAAGTGGTATTCTGACCGTTGCCTCATAATATATACTTTGTAACATATTTTTTGTCCGACAAAATTTTAATACTTTCTTGAAACTCAATGACAAACAAGCGGTTTAAATAAGAAATAATAGTAAGTTTGTAAAACCTCGATTTCATGTCCAAAAAGTGAAAAACTCCTTCATGGGCCTGAGTATACTCTATATAATAAAATTCCACAAGATGTCCTGGATCTTCCATTTGAGCGTTTTTAAACTTAAATTAGAAATAGTCTATTGCATAACTCTTATTATACTTTTTAAGAGCCTTCTGGTGGACAAAAATGCGTGGAATATTGTATTAAGGCTTAACATACTATAACGGCATTTTAAAAGAGCTACTGTTGAGTTTCTCGGCGGCTCTTCTCAGCAGAACTGCATTCCAAGCCGATGGTGGCTTCCTCACAGAGATGTAAAAATGATGATTCAAAAGTGCTTGTAAAGGCCTATTTGAATATACATATTTTGATTTTTGATTTTGATGGTCTTTACTGTAGAGG